>OX371225.1:31101761-31316761 GCA_947310385.1 Nephrotoma appendiculata
TGGCCACCTGGAACGGAACTCGATAAATTCTTTACCGATTATGATGGGATTGGGTATGTGGCCATATTCCAGAATTTCTTCGAAAAATAATTTAAGAATCCCATTTCCATCCAACATACCTATTCCCATCATAATCGGTTAAGAATTGGGTGCGCTGAATTTGTTTTGCAAAAAGTTGCAAACAATTTACGGATTTGAAATATTAAAACTTGAATTTGTGTTAAAAATATTTGAATTTTGTTCTGCATTTAATTGAAGTTAGTTTGAAAAAAACACGCATTTGCTTTGTAAAAAATTGAATTGACAATAAAGTATAAAAATTGAGGTTGAATCGTAAAAAGTTGAGAATGAAACAAAAAAAAATTGAATATCATTTGCAAACCGTGAATTTGAAGTGCAAAACCTATAAATAGTTGTGAAACATATAAGCAGAAACCACTTGCCCCTAATGGTTTACACCCACGATTCATGGTCATTGTGCAATGGTCCGGCTAGTTGCCACTGACCTCATAAGATTCCGACTGGACGGATCAAACTCATTCTGCTGAAGAACATTATGGTTCCGAATGGAAACTTTTATGCTCCATAACAATTCCAATTACTCTGCACTTCTTTTGCAAATGCTTAATGGTTTCAGCTGGTAAAAGGCCAGTCTTAAAAAACAGAGTGTTGTGCCTTAGTTGGCCGGCTTACGTAATTCCGACTGACTTTATATAATTCCGGTTTGCAATACATTGGTTTGGAAACGATTCACAACGAGTTGCGTTACTTGTTCCATAGTTGAAAATCATATGACGCACAATAGTTCGTTTGGCTGTATATGGTACGATTCCGGTTGCTATTGCCCTAGTTTATATTTTTCACAAGCAATTAAGTGTATTGTACTCATTGTGCAAAGTCGTAATGTTTCTGGCTGATTAAAATTTGGCTCCGTCGGGTTCTAGATGGTTCCGGCTGTAATAATACACACATGGTGCTTCCGGCTGCTTTCTTAGTGGTTCCAGTTTGTAATGTATGATTTAGGCTGAAAGAATATTTGTTTATCAACTATTTAAATGCGTTTGGTTCCTTTTGATAAAACTCTGGTTCGGGCTGGCTTTAAATTACTTCGGCTAGAATAGAATGTGTTTCGATTGCAAAATCAGGTAGTGCACAATCATGCAGAAGGCATTATGCTACGTGGAGATTGATTCCAAAACTCCATTTTTACAAAAACTGAAGTTTTGACCGTCCTCTAAAGCACGAATTGCATTTGTATACCACTTTTTTGCCTACATCACGGCCGCGAATGATCCAAAATTGTTGCCTCAGAGTAGCGAGCAGTGCTTGAGGACCAGCATGGCAATCTTTCACGTGAAAATGCCTACACAAAGAAAAAATAAATACATGAGAATTCGGCAAAATTATCGGGTGTTTAGATTCGTCGTCGAACTCTTCGATTGAATGTGTTTATTTGAAAACAGTAGTAAAAATTCTTCTTGAAAACTTTGGCGTTCTATGATTTTGACGATAAACTTCAACGATTGGTTCAATTCGGCGACAGTCAAACAACCATATGATTTTGGTTTGCACATGAACTTGGACCGGCTGTTGTTTACAAATCGAGCAACAAACCCAAATACTCGGCGAGTAGTGCAAAAGTTGTTGACATATTTGACTTTTTAAACACAATCGACATCATTTAGGCACTGCGATATTGACAACATCACTATTCTTCCTTTTCTCCGCAATCAAGTTCGAATCAAATGACTTGTTAAATTTTGGCCAACTGGATGACGAGCTCAATAAAAATTCTGATCCGAAAAACCATAGTTTATTGTTAAGCAGTTTTTGTGGCAATACCCTGCGCAAAACGAGATCAGCAGTGTTGTCCTTTGAAACAACATGATTCTAGACCGAAGCTGATGTCAGATCTTTGTATGATGCCGACACGATTTGCAACGAATTTATAGTCCACTTTAATGGATGTGCTGCTAACCAATTAAGCACGATTTCAGAATCGGTCCAACAATACGATGTTATCCTGTTGATTTTAATGCTGGACTTAATACGATCGTGGTAATGAGATAGTTTTGATTGAAGCAACACGAGACAGTCTGATTGAAACTTCTGATTGTACGATTGAACGAATGCAGATGCAACATCCATGGTACCAATGATAACTGCTTTTGAAATTTAATCCATGTATTGTTCCGGAAAAGTCGTATCCCATTCAATTTTCAATCTCCACATGTGTTGCAACAATATTTTCGCCAAGACGATAATCGGATTGATTAATCCCAGTGGATCAAACAAACTGGCGATGTCGGATAAAACTTGGCATTTGGTTATGTTAACTTCGATATGTCTCTGCTTGTATATAAACTGGAATGCATCTACGTCACGTTTCCACAAAACACCCAGAGTTTTAATATTGTTGTCTTCGTCGATATTTTTGAATGTCTCGCGGTGCGCGTCCGGAACATCTCCCACCAATCGTTCATCATTTGATGCCCATTTACGTAATTTAAAACAGCCACACTTTAAAATTTCAAACACCTCTTTCTTTTGTTTCAAGGCTTCTTCGAATGTATCCACTAAGCATATCGTATCCTCCACTAAGCATATCGTCGACGTAGAAGTCGATTAGAGTTGTGGTAGATCCGATAGAGTGACTTAACGTCTTGTCGTGACTTGGATTTTTTCGTTTGTCTTATCCCGCCACAAGATGCATTGTACGTACGAATCAGCATCATCGACCTGTATTTGGCGGTACATTTTATCGGCGGATTAATATCGAAAATAGATCATTCTGTATAATCGGTCCGACCTTTTGAATTTCATTCAGCGACTTTCCAAAAGACATCTTCCTGGACGTGTCGAACACAACCCGTAGTTTCGTTATCGAACGGCTGGAACGGCTTCCATGTGGTTTAACGAAATGTAATCATGAATGAAACTTTTGTACTAGCATTACAGATCTGGGTATTTCGACAATTTGCATTCGAGATTCAAAAAACGATTTTAAACGGTACAATAAGAATCGCCTAGTACTGAAATATCTTCCTTAAACGGAAGCTTAACAACGAATCTTCCAGATCCCAGTCGTTTGTGATTTTGAACGAAATGAGCTTCACATTCAGCCTCTTCCTTGGTAAATTTTGAGTTATTCTCACAATTACTCTCATTGGCATTTGAATTTTCTAACATGAAACATCTTTTGACTAGATATGCCTCCAATTCCTTCCAGGTCGGTACAGAAGTTGTGGGTGAGTCTTCCTCCCATTTGATTTGTGTAGCATTATCCCGTTTTCCGAATACGATATGCAGCAATAATGCGTTCGCAAGCTGTTCATGATTGCCTAATGCTGGTTGGCTGGAATTTCACTCATCTCTCGAATGTGAGCTTGATAAATGAGCCGTTCGTTGTCATAACGTTTTTTCAATAGCATAATTTGCAGCGGTCAACTCTAATGACGCCAACATACTCTCAGCGCTTCCACCTTTCAGACATTTGTGAAGATAGTTGAATTTCTTTAACGGCTTCAGATTATCGTTTGCATCAATATACGTGGGGAATCCATTTATAAAATCGGTCCAATGTTTATACTCTCCCGAGAAATGCGAGGTAATTTTCATTTTTGGCAACTTCACTAGATTGGAACGATTTCCCGTACGGCTGCGTTCCTCCGATTGAACTTCCTTCAACTTCGCGAAATGATTTTCAAGCAAGCCTAACCGCGTGGGTGCTTCAGTTTCAGTCGGAGAATTTTTGTCGATATAGGTTTTAATTCGAGGCCGCTTATATGGCGGGAATGAACATTTTATTATTTTTATTACTCTTATGTTGTTATATTTACTAGTAACGCCTAAAATATTGTCCCATGACCTCTCTGTGAATTTGTTTCTGCTTGTTATCTATGTTATGTTATCTTTCACCGCATGAAAATTCAGTCCTTTATTCGCAAGGAAATTCAGTCTTGTTATGACTTTTCAAAAGAGGGTGATCGTTGCAAGAGTTATTTTACACAGTTTAGTTTATTATATTTTGTTTGGTTAAACATTTTCTTTTCTATACTTGATTTAAAAATGTTTAGTTACACACTTTTTACGCTATTGGCCGTAGGCACTTGGCGAAACACACTAATACTTAATAAAGACATTTTTATTAATCACTTGTTTTTTGTTTCGCAGTTATTTTGAATAATTTTCAAAAAGTTTAAAAAATCACTCGATCGATTTCGACTTGTTAGGTCATCATCAGGAGTATCTACTGATTTGTGTTAGTAAAAAATTTTGTTATATAGTAGAAGGGTATGCTACCAGGAAAGGGTATGCTACCAGGAACAACTTATATCTCCATCTTAAAGTTGTTCACACTGAGTTAGCAATTCGTTTGCACTCTGTTGAGTTCGATTGGCTGGACAAAAAAGTTCGTGCAGAGGTAGCTGAAATTTCACATATTCAATATGTGAAACAAAAAGCTAAACTGGATGTGTTGCGAGATAAGGCTTATCCATTTAACCGTAGAGGTAATAGTGGTTCGTCTGATTTCCAATTTCATCCACGTTTTAAGAACTTGTCCTCAGTCGTTTTCCGTGATACAGAGGTGCAAATGCTTAGCAACGGAGTGAATTTTGCCCCTACGCCAAATAAAATCGACCTTCGATCATTCGAGAATCTTGCTGTAGATGCCGAAACAGCCTTATCTGGCGAGATAACCCAAATAAAATCAGTGTGTGCGTTACAAATAAAGAAAGGTATTGATAACTCTTCTTCTCCCACAAACTTTTCTTCTTCTGCTGCTTCTAATACTAACCTCAAAGTGATTGGTGCGATAAAGAAAAAACTACGTGACCATGACCTGATAGCGTGTAAAGCGGATAAAGGCAATACAATTACCGTGCTCACAAAAGTAGATTACTGCAATAAAATCTCTGATTTTATTACAGAAAGCAAAGCAATAGAGCTTGGCAGAGATCCAACTAAGTCTTTTAAGACTGCGGTTAGTAAGTGTATCAACCAATGCCAGAAGTTATTTGATGGAACTGGTTGGAAGTACTCTGTCATGAATCCGTCTGCCCTGATCCTTTATGGTTTACCAAAAATCCATAAGGAAGGCATTCCGATTAGACCAATAGTAGCGTATTGCAATGCTCCCGCCTACAAGCTATGTAAGGGTTTCATAAATTTTTTCAATTGTCATACTAATTTCTTTTCAGCTTACTCGGTTAAGAACTCGGTAGAATTGATTAACAAAATTCAAGACGTCGACATTCCTTTACATTCAAAACTAGTTTCATTTGACGTTGCCAGTCTTTTCACTTCTATTCCGATTAATACTTTGTCCCAAATAGTTTGTAATTACTTAGATAGGGATGTTGTAGATGAGAGCTTACGTCGTGAACTGAAGTTAGTTTTTGAGACTTGTATTAAACAAAATTATTTCTGTTTTGATAATACATATTTCAAATTCGCTGATGGTCTACCCATGGGCTCCCCTCTGTCACCTTTGTTGGCTGAAATTTTCATAAATTTCTTCGAACAAATGATCATATCAAACAACAATCCTTATTTTCGTCATATAATCTTTTGGTATAGATATGTTGATGACATATTATGTCTATGGAATGGAACTGATAGACTGTTAGACTCTTTCCTAACTTGGTTAAATTCTCAATATCCCACCATTGATTTTACGTTAGAAAAAGAAGAAAATAAATGTATTAATTTTCTAGATATAACAATAACCAGGATTAACTCTACTTTAGACTTCAACATTTTTCGGAAACCCACGTATACAGACGCTGTTATCCCTAGTTCTTCAAACCATCCCCATAATATTAAAATGTCAGCTTTCCACTCACTCATAGATAGACTAATAAACATCCCTCTGTCAAATTCAAATTATAACACTGAGCTTAACATAATTCTTCAAATAGCAACGAATAACGGATATGCAACTAGGACTATATTAAAGTTATTGAATAAAAAGCTAAAGCGTAAAACTCTAACGGGTATTTATCCACCGGATAGTCCACCGCGGGAAAATTGGCGTCGCTTAGAGTATATAGGAAAAACGAGCCAACGGATTAGCAACATCGTGTCCAATTATACCAATATTAGTTTTGCTTTTTATAATAATAACACAATAAAGAAAATGATTTTTAACAATAAACCTAGAGTTGATCGCCTTTCCAAATCTGGTGTCTATAGGATCAATTGCAATGATTGTAGTTTCTCCTATATTGGTCAGACTGGGCGGAATTTTGGAGTTAGAGCTAAAGAACATTTATCTGGTTGCAATCAATCAACGTTCTATAACCACTTAACTTCAGAAAATCATACAGCTAGCTTGAACAATTTAGATATATTACATATACAACCCAAAGGCAGACGTTTAGATACCTTAGAATCTTACGAAATTAGAAAATCAATATTTCTTAACCAAAATATCCTTAACGAACAGAGAGAAATCCGGTTCTCACCAATTACAGATCCCGCCCTTTTCTATACTCACGTACGCAATAATATACCTTGAATTTTGTTACTCAGCCTATGACTCATCGCACACCTGCGCGATCCGTAGATTAATTTTTATTGCTTATTTTTTATTTTTTTTTTTTTTTTTTTTTTTTTTTTTTTTTTTTGCCCTCCTTCTTTTATTTATATTTTGCTTTTATTGCTTATTTTTTATTTTTTGCCCTCCTTCTTTTATTTATATTTTGCTTTTTTCTACTATATAACAAAATTTTTTACTAACACAAATCAGTAGATACTCCTGATGATGACCTAACAAGTCGAAATCGATCGAGTGATTTTTTAAACTTTTTGAAAATTATTCAAAATAACTGCGAAACAAAAAACAAGTGATTAATAAAAATGTCTTTATTAAGTTTTAGTTACACAGTTTTATGGTATTAGTTAACTATTTTATCTTTTATTTTATTCTTCTATTTAACCTTAAAATATTTTATTTAAAGATATTTAAATTTCAACCCCTAGGTTGAATTTGATAATTAATAAGTTCCTTTACACAAAAGCATCTTCTGGCTTACGTCAATCCGGAGCGTTTATTGTGGAGAACTCCTTGAGTTCTGGACGCCTATCTGCAAATAAGACCACACGTTTCTCTTCGTAAGAAAAATAGCTTGGATCTGGTGGGGAGTAAACTTGAAATACTTCCGGACCTACCTAATATATCAAGATTAATGCAATGAGCGAATCTTATATAGTATCTTATTTGCCAGGAAGGGATCGTAAACGGTTAAGAAAACAAGAGAATTGGAAGAAAAACCATTAAAAAAGGACGAGTAATATGACAATTACATATAATTCTAAAGATTTTGAAGCTATTCAATAAAACATCCTTTCTGGTTTAAAATATTATAACTTTATTATCAATAACAATATATTTTTTATTTTTTAGGCATGCTCCAACTGGTCATCCAGATTTTCTAACTTGCTCTCTCTCTCTGGCACTTTATCCCATCAAGGGATTGGGCCGCCTCAAATGAGGTTTCTTAATCATATTTTCATTTCGGATAATGAGTAATTCCCCACTAACTTGCTCACATAATCCTTGTTTTGACTTGCTTGTTTCGGATTACGTTTCCTAATCATCACTGTTTGCTGAGTATTGGTCAGTTAATCATCTGCGAATTTGTTAATTAACGTCAGTCTTTTATTCAAAATGTCACGTGTTAACTTTTTTTAAGAATTTGAATTTAAATAATTCTTTCTTCTGTTTTGTCGGCGCTACAACCCATTGCGTGACAGCAATGATCTTCATGGTAACTCGGTTCATGTAGGGTAAGCTAGTCTTTAATTGGTAATACTTAGCACAAAGACTAAATGATTTCCTACATACAGTATCAAACACCATTGTCAGATTTTGAAATTAATGATAACAATTTTACATTCCTTTAGTATAATCATACAGTCGCTATACATAAATTTCATATAAAGGGGGATTCCATAAAGAAATTCAGTTATCCATAAGGAAAAGGATAATATTTTTTGCGGTTATAATGATAACAAGAATATGAAATGTTCGAGAAAAATGAAAACCATAACGGAAAAAATATCAAGATATAATTACCTGTCAGTTTCTGACTATAGATTTATACATGCAATGACAAAAATGTTGTAGAATCGGATAAAACCATAAGATTGAAATGTCATTCAGTTTTATCACGAAGTTTTCTTTTTTTAATTTCTAACGCAAACGAATAATATGACATTTTGAAAGATTTGAAATGTATTGTGTTTTCGATTCTATTTTAGTAAATCTATGTGCTATGTGCTGCTTTCCTAGATTAATCTGACAAAAATACATCTTAAACTAGTTTTCCTTTATAAAAACGTTCGTGTGTCCTCTGTTTGATTTGGTAGATATAAAAATTCCTAAAAATAAAAACTGAATTGGGAATATACTCGTAATATCAGAAATAGGGCTAATTTATATTTAGTCCTGCAGTTTATTTAAGATCTGGAGGAATATATTATGATGTTCGAAGTAATGAAGTATATATTTCAATTTTTTACTTATGACCTATGGGTACATGCAAAAAAATGTTGGTGACCACAGACATTTTATGCAGCAAATATTAAATGTTTTAGAAGATTGATTTGGGGGATGACACCAATTTTTTATATACTATCTCTCTCTCTCTGGCACTATATCCCATCAAGGGGTTTGGCCGTCTCAAATGAGGTTTCATAACCATATTTTTATTTTGGATAATGAGTGATTAATTTATTGATCCTAAACCAGCCGTGACATTTTTTTCCTTGTCGAACCCGGGACCTCCGCTCACTGGAGCCAGCATGCTGACCACTTTACCACTGGGGCGGCGATTTTTTATAAACACAATTGTTTATTTATTATGAGCTCGAAAAGCTTTTATTTGCAATATTTGCAACAAAATAAACATAATATGCTAAAATTACAATATATAGTATATGTTATCTATATGAAATAAGAATCCTATATTTCTAAAATAATTCACCTATCACCGCACGAACTAAATGCAACTAATGAGATGTATAAGGGAAGTTCTGAAAATATTTGGCTGACATTAGTACAACTGCGTTTAATTGTGCAAACGAATTTAGAAATATCGGAAAAATATATTTCAAAATATCATGGTTTAACTCTAACATAATCAAAAAAATTACTTAAATTTAGAAAGAGTCATTCCCCTTAAAAAATTAATTATTTTCGAAATACCAATCTCCACGTTTGATGACACTTCTCTTTGAGGTAGATTATATAGAGTTGTTCCCGGTTTTAGATGTATCCTTGAGTAAGAGAACTTAATGGAGGGCACCTTGCTTTTCCGTTAAATCGCTCTTCATTTCGTATGATTGAAAGTTTTTTTTGTTATAGTATACAGTATTTAGTGTATAGTTCTAGAAGGATATTAGAAAAATTTCATTCAATGTTCAGTTGTTCGGACCAGAATATGCGATAATGTACCTCTGGGAAGTTAGCGCGAAAAATTATCCCGAAAAACCATTATAGTTAAATATGGCAAGACTATTATATATTTACAGAATATTTTAATACTATCCTGATAGTCAAGTATATATAATTAATATTGCTGCATATAAATCAAATATATCACGAGATGTATATTAAATTATTATATAGTTTTGTAATATTAAATTAGTATCACGAAATTTTCAATTACACTTATATGTACAGAATATATTATTATTTAACATTTCGTGATAAAATTTTATATCACCTCGAAAAAATTACACTAAAATAATTTACATCAATATAATCAAAATTAATAAAATATAAAAAAAAATAATTCAAATTTTTAATATTAGAAAAAGAACAATTCTCTGAACTAAAATAGAACTTTTTTATTTTTGTAAAATGGTAAGAAGATATAACAAGTTAAACTTAAGATATAAATAGCTGTGTGAAGTCATAGTAAATATTAATTTACAGAGCACGGTTGATATGGAATTTGTAGAGAAAGCGTCCACCTTGCAAATGCCTAAAATTTTAAATCAAGCCTATGAGTCAAATTTTAGATAAAGCCGTGTGAAGTCGTAGTAGATATCAATTAACAGAGCAAGGTTGGTAGGGAATTTGTCGAACTGGAATTGGTTTTCTGTGATTATTATAAGACAAATTAAGTGAATAGCTAAGCAAAACGATACTGGTGACAAACGGAACGAAAACGGATGTCTAGTCTGCGGAAAATTGTCATTTTTTTGAAACGGTTTTTGCATATATATGTCTTTACCATTAGCAAATCTTTACTAACAAATGTTGAAGCTAATGACAATTGTAGTTGTTGAGCTTTTATATAAAATAATAACACAGAGAATATACACAGAAAAACTTTACTTATAAAGTTTATGTGAATATTCTAATACCGCCATCGAAATTGATAGAATATTTTAAAATAAAATATAATTCGGTTAGAGCTGCGAATTTATTTCGTATTGGTTTACAGCGGCGAAAAGCCTATATTTTGTGAATTTAGTTTTTAGAACCCTGCACCTTTTTCTCTGTAAGCAAATTCTATACATTTTCAGCTATCGAATTTTTACAATTTCAGAATCGGGCCATAAAACTTTAAATAATAATTGAAAATTACCTTAACGATGTTTATTTGATTTTATGCCGCAATGAAGATTATTTTTTGTAAATATACTGTCCCTAGATAGCAAATTATAAAATGAAAAGTGTGTCCAAGATAAGTGGTTATTAATTTATTATAATATGCAATGTTTACATCAGAAGCACGATTATCATTAGAAGAATGTGGCCAACCGCTAATTATTGAAAAATCCAAAGAACTACGAAAATGTTGGCGTTTGAAAGGTGGATCCTTCCTCTACAAATTCCATACCAATATTGCTCTGTTAATTGATATCTACTACGACTTCACACGATTACTTCTAAAATTTGACTCATAGACTCGATCCACATAATTGTTTTCTTATTAATAACCAGAGTGCTTGATTTTGCGTTTTTGGATTAACCATGGCAGTAAATTGTTTAAATTAATTTCTCGTGATATAAATTTCTGCGCTTCAATATTTTTTGGTTTCGGGATGGTTCGAACGCCTGTCGCTATTTGTTTACTGAAATTTTTTGTATTGGAATTCTTTTTCGGGATAACAAAAAAAAAAAAAAATATATCATGATAGTAAAAATGTCATGATAGTAAAAAAAAATTCGGGATGACATTCAAAACTAACGTGATATAGAAAATTTTTCGGGATGACACTGAAAAATGTCGTGATATTCATTTTATAGTGTTGCCATCGCATTTCTTCGGGATATTTTTCGGGTTAACTTCACAGACATTATTGTGGTAACGATATCCACCCACGACAAAACCTGTAACGAGCCAGTACGTGTGAACATCGATAAGCTACGAACAACACCTCCTAAACGATCGATACCGGGAAAGTAAAATCAGCCAGCAACAGGCACTAACTTCGGACGTACACCCAGGAATTGGACGGGTTGGACATCACAGGAAAGTGATTATCAGGCAGGCGATTCGTATGACCTTGTCCTTTTCGAGGTATTCGTTTTTTTCTGTTTTTTTTTTGTAGAACAACGTCGGAGTACGGCGAGCTCTTCGTGCACCGCATGGACTATCCATCGGTTGGGGTAATACGAAAGGGTCTATCATTGTGCTTTTGGCTCACTTTATTTGAATCTTTGTTTTTTATAATAAGTAGCATTAACGTAAAGATAAATGCGCCAATGATAATTTGTTGTCAATCGTAAATTCATAACACAATAAAATGTTGTATGGGATTATTTATTTACAAAACTTCATTATGTTTTAATTCGATATACGTTTGGGAGAGATGAGGGAGGTGGTGTTGACAGGTTTGGCCGGTTGTAGATTCGTAGCTATCAAGACCCTGAACTGGCATCATCCATGACACCCAAGACCAACTGTTCACCCGAGACTCGCGGTATAAGTGCGTCGCGGTACGTAACAGCCCTGTTCAATGAAAATAAGTGGTGAGCGTCCTGTGGTAGTTACCGTGGCCCAAACCATCACAAATGCAGGCGCTTGCTTTTGCAGAGCAATTCGTTGGTCTAAATTGTCTTTTGATTTGCACTCTAACCATACACGTTGAATTTTGCATTTTTTGTATTCTGTAGCGGCCTGTTTCTTCAACTACAAGAAACACCGCACAATATACATAATCACAAACGGACAATTCTCCGTAGACTGTATTATTTATTAACGGACAATTCTCCGTATAAATAAGCATATTCCAAAAGAATATGCAACAACAGTCTGCCCATGCAAAATCGGTACATGCAACAAACAATTTTGTACACATTACAAAATTAACCAATTTTATTATCATACCGATTGGCATGACAATCAAGATCGTTATCATAAACATTGAAACGAACAATATTGCAATTGCACCATAGATGCCACCATCATATTTTGTGATAACCAAGACACAAAATATTTAAATTAAACGATGGCACGGTAGTTGTTAAAATCTTATTGTAGATGCCCCCTCATCACCATTAAATGATTGTGATAACCAATGACACAATCATTTAATGCATAGCTAACATGATGGCGTGGCAATTAGTATAAAGTAAATTTATCATTGCAATAATGTTCATAGGCGTACGCACGTCTATTATCCAAACAAATTGGTAACCAGCTGAAACCAGATTTGGTGGATGCAATTCAAATTTTTATTGTCTTGTTTACCAAATGCAACAATACTGGTTCAATCCAACTTTTATGATCCAGATTTCAATACAAAATTTTGTATATAAGTTATACAAAATTTTGAAATTTTTAGTCAGTTTGTGGAGTTTAGAAGCAGCAACAGCTGTTCAACAACTGTTTATCAACATTTCGATGTACAAAACATCACGTGGAAAAAAGTAGAATTAAAAATGTATAATTTAAATATATATATAAACATCATCCTCTATGCTGTCAAATAACAACTTATCTTAATTAACGTAAACTTTATTGCCTTTCTTTGAATATTGTACACCCCTGAAATAAAATAATTTAGTACAAAAAAATTGTACACATGAATTATTGCTAGCATCGCGATGATAGTAATTTTCTAGCAGTTGGCATTTTTGACATAAATTACAATTATTACTAACATCACGATGATAGTAGTTTTCCATGAGTTGGCATTTTTGGTTTTACCTTCTGTAAAACAAGAAAATGGCAGCCATGATTGTTTGTCATTCCGTTTGCAACATTAAAAGTGTAATCATTCACAAATTAAATAAAATAAATTGTATAAGTGGTATTATCCAAGTGGTAATAAATTTCAAGTACATCCGTTGTAACGAAAATACACCTCGTTTGGGAACCAGCACCGCAATAAATCATCGTGGGAATTACGCGACCATTTTGCCCAGTGTTATTGGAGTTTTTGTTTTCGGCAAGTGGCTGCCCCATCGTCAACAACCAGCATCATTAAAAATCACTATATCCAAATAAAGTTTTTTATTAATTTTTAAATTAAATTAAATTTTGTTTTTTTTATATTTTATTTTTATTATTAATTCATCGAAGTGCTCCGCTTTATATTATCTTCACTTCCGCAACTCTCAACATATCAACGTACTTCTACGTCGTTACAATTCTATCGTTGTTCATTTTTTTAAAAAGCATCCCATGGTACGAGCAACACTCCTGGGAGCTCTTAAAAATGATAACGTTTCAATTTTTTGAACGTTGTGGCACATCAATCAAGTATTGTTTAGTTTAGAAAACTAATCTTTATTGCAAAACGATTTTGCAGGATTTTATTTGTAATCGGATAAGTGGTGACTGACGCCGAAAGAAACCTTAATAAAGAAAAATAACCATGGATTATGAATGTCCTATGATCACGTCAGATGTTATTCTTTATGTTGCTAAATCCTTTTTCTGCTTACTTAGGTTAAAAAAAATATGGACTATTTCTGTCCATAAAATATAAAAAATTTTAAGATTTAATTTAAAAGTGAAAAAGGTGAAAATCCTTACTTCTTTGATATAAAATTTTCTCGTTACCACGGATTTTATGTACATTTTTTGAGAACCTTTCGTATTCTTAATAAAATGTAGATACTTTGTTCTATTTGCAAGTTTTTCACGATTAATTTGCTTTGTTGTCTTTATGCTATCTATTTTCGCTATTTTTATGATATTACTTTTATTTTTATTTTTTTACATAATCAGGGATTTTTCTTAAGAATTAACAGTTTGCAGAGAAGCAAAAAAATTCTCTAAATATTACAATTTATCCAACAATCGCAGAACGATAAAATTTTGTGTAATGTGTATTGTGTATACAGCAAGCTGTAATTAGAATACATTTTTATGTTAGGTACTTCTGCCGGTGTTCTGTTGTTTAATGTCCATTTCAGATGTAAAAATATACAAAACGCGGCATAAACCAAATAATGCTCGCATTTATAAATAAATAAAATGCCGGATAAATAAATTAAATGTACGGTACTCCATGCCTTATCATTACAGCACGTTGTTCCATACAGAAATTTAGATGACAAGTGAATTTTTATTTTTCGGGTGTAGTCATATACCAGCTGAAGTGGATTGATTGTTTGTGAAATATGTAGGCAAGCTATTGAGATTACTTTTGAAATACGTAAAATGTACGCCGTATACAATTAAATTTAATTTCTTCGTAATTAACGGTAGATATAATCATCTCTCTACAGAATTAAAAATTATATAATATATGTGAAATGTATATAATTTAGCAGATAGGAAATTATTTCTTCGTTAATTGCCTTTAATAAAAAAAATAAAGTTCTGGGAAATCTTAAATTGGATTTCGGTTGGGATGTTTGGGAAAAATTCTAGCAAAATATATTATGATATGCAATTCTAATTACATTTCATTATTATTATGTTTTGGTAAATTTGATTTATTCACACACAATGTATATCTACCAGGCTATACAAGAGGGGTATATTCGACCGTAGTAGACAATTTTTTTGTCTATAAATTTCATGCAAATTAAATGTTGACGTATTTGAAAACATGTGGAAAATGTTTAACATCGCGCTGTGATTTTAATTAGAAACATTGACGCGATTTTGCGGTTTGGAATTACTGTGTAATAATAAAGCATTCAACTGAAATTACTCTTACATCAATTGAATAGATCAGGACTCATGATTTTGCTTCCAAAAACTATCTTAGGATTCGAAGGCATCAATAAGATTTGGTCAGTTTAAGATATGCAAAAAGTTTCAAAACAATCACTTGAGGGTTTGGGGGTACGATTTGATTAAAACTCCAATAATTAAACTGTACATACAAATTTAATGGTTTTGCACTCATAATTTTGCTTGCTCTAATAATACTCATGCTTGGTCCATTCAAGGGTCAAATTTATTTAAAACCACCGCTTGTCATATGTTGAATAGAAAAATTTCAATATATCCGTTCCAGAAATCACTATAAGGTCTTGACCATAAAAAACACTAATATTTTTTGATCATTTTTGGTTCATTCAAGATGCACATTCAAGATGTATGAGGAAATTCTCTTGGTAATAATAGGTTCAAATAGGACAAAAATCATCCCATGTCATATGTTGAACGGACATTTTTTTATATATCTGTTCCACAAAACACTACAACGTCTTGGCCATGAATGAGTTTATAATTTTTAGATCATGTTTGACCCATTCGAGATGCACACATAGTGTAATGAAATTCCCTTGGCAATGGTTAAATGTGTCTAAAACCACCCCTTGTCCTAATGTTGAATGGAAAAATTTCAATATGTCCGTTCCAGTTAGCCACTTTAATGGAATTTTGTCGTCTTTGATGAGAACCAGGTCCCCTATCTTCATGTTTGGTTGTTCATCTGACCATTTTCTTCTATGTTGAAATTGATTTAAGTACTCGCTATGCCATATTCTCCAGAAATCTTGTTTAATTTTTTCTACAAATTTCCAACGTGTTATGCCGTGAATGGTTGTTTCTGCTATTGCATCTTGTGGAATTGCTTTTAGAGGTGCACCGATTAAAAAGTGTCCAGGCGTTGAGAAGGTATAACATCTGGAGGATCGGTTGATAGTGGTGCCAGTGGTCTTGAATTTAAGCAAGCTTCTATTAGTGAAGTAACCGTTGATAATTCTTCAAAAGTCAATGTTGCTTCTCCAATGACTTTTATTAAGCATCTTTTTACTGACTTAACTGCCGCTTCCCATAGTCCTCCAAAATGTGGTGCAGCCGGTGGTATAAAATGCCATGTTGTTTCATCATTTGCTAATAATTGCGCAATTTCCTTATTTGAATTACGAATTAGTGCAGCTAATTCGCGTTCAAGTTGATTTTTAGCACCGACAAAGTTGGTACCATTGTCGCTATACAAATCACTGCATAATCCTCTACTTGCAGTGAATCTTTTGTATGCCGCGATGAATGCTTCACTAGTTAGATCACTGACTGGCTCAATGTGTATGGCCTTGGAGGTCATACAAACAAAAATCGCTAAATAACCCTTGTGTGCCTTGTGACCTCTTCCCTTTGTTGTTCGAATCAGAAGAGGTCCCGCATATTCGACTCCAGTTTTCAAAAATGGTCTTCCGGGAGTAATCCGGGCGGCTGGTAAATTACCCATTAGCTGTGTTCCTGTTTTTGTATTGAAACGATGACATCTTGTACATTTCGATATGAAATGTCTTGTTAGATTCCGACCGTGGATGATCCAGTACCTGGTGCGAAGATGAGCCAGGGTTAATTGTGTTCCTCCATGCATTGTTTGTTTATGTGCTTGTTCAATCAATAGTTTAGTAATGGGATGATCTCTTGGGACAATAATCGGATGTTTCTCGTCGTAGCTCCAAGAGATTGTGTTTTGCACTCGGCCACCAACGCGTAAGATGTCATCCTGCATGAAAGGAGACAAAGATTTAATCTTACTTTTATTTGCCACTCCTTTCTGGTTTGTAAGATCGTAAATTTCGTTCCTGAAGCGTTGCCTCTGTGCCAGTTTAATCAATACTTGGGTAGCTTTTTTTAGTTCTTCTGTCGTGGGAACTTCTTGGTTGTTTACAGTATTCCTTCGGCTTTAGGCAATAAATCTCAATACATATACTAGAATCCTTTTTATTGTATTGAAATTGGAATGTCTTCGATATAAATTCTCAATCGGGTTATTTGATGTCACTGTCGTGGCCCCAACAATCGGTTGTTTCAGCTCCAATTGATCTGGCGTTCCTTCTAGTTTCATTGGTGTTAGTTGGATTGCCGTTTTGAAGACGTGTTGAGGACCGTTCCACCATAAATTGTATATGATTAATTGATTGGCTTCAATACCCCGGGATGCACAATCTGCGGGATTGTCGGACGATTTTACATAAAACCATTGAGATGAGGCAGTTAACTTCTGGATTTCCGAGATTCGATTTGCTACGAATGTTTTAAATTTGTGAGGCTTGTTTTTCATCCATCCCAAAACAATCATAGAATCCGTCCAAAAATAGGTTGGTGTTTTATCGAATTTCATGTCCTGTTGTACCTTGCTCATTAGATTAGCAAGCAGACTGGCTCCACAAAACTCTAGCCTTGGTAGCGTTAACTTGGTTGCTATTGGTGCCACCCGGGTTTTTGATGTTAACAAAGTTGCCTTATTTAACGATCTATCGTAAAAATATATTGCTGCTGCATAAGCCGCTTCTGAAGCATCACAAAATCCATGCAACTCTCCTGGTAACGTAGAGTTGAAGTTGATCCACCTTGGGATTTTGATCGCCTCTAGCTTCGGGAGAGAGGCATAGTATTGGCAGCATTTATTTTCGACGTCTTCAGGCAGCTTCTCATCCCACGTAACGCCTGAGATCCATAGAGTTTGCATTAAAATTTTGGCTTGTATTAAGGTTGGAGACAACCATCCTAATGGATCGAAAACCTTTGATGATTCGGATAACATCTTTCTTTTTGTCATGATACCATTTTTTTCGTTAAGGTTCACCTTGAATTCGAAGGTATCGGTTGTAGGGTTCCACAGCAATTCTAATGTTTTTACAGCATCGTCGTTAATTATGATCGGCTCGAGAGCTCTCGACTCTGAACCGACAGCTTCTAATAGTTGAGGATAATTAGACGCCCATTTTCTTAGATTAAATCCTCCGGTTTTAAGTGCACTGATAAGTTGGTTTTCTGCTTTTTGAGCTTCTTCGAGGGTGTTACCTCCTGATAATACGTCATCCACGTAGAAGTCGCTCATTATTATGTTGGCCGCAATCGGGAATTTCACTTTTTCATCTGTTGCTAATTGCTGCAATGTCTTGATAGCCAGATATGGCGCAGATGACATACCGAAAGTTACGGTTGTTAGCTGGTATGATTTTATAACTTCATCTGTCGTCTTCCTCCATAATATTTTCTGATATTGTTGATCATCGGGATGTACTTTTACCTGTCTATACATTTGTTATATATCTGCTGTGTACGCCACCTTGTATTTTCTCCATCGAATTAAAATTGACATCAGATCTTCTTGTAATTTTGGACCCACGAGTTGAGTTTCATTAAGGCTAACGTTTTTATCGGTCTTAGCTGATGCGTCAAATACTACCCTTAATTTTGTTGTAGTGCTGGTGGTTTTGACTACTGCGTGGTGAGGAATGTAATATTCGTTCTGCGTATGTCCATTACTTTCAATGAGGTGTCCCTGGTTGAAATACCCTTCTATACACTCTCGATATCTAGTAGAAAATTCATTAACTACTGACAAACGTCGTTCTAGTTGAATGAACCTAGCCAGTGCTCGTTTTTTGGATGAGCCGATTGATGTTATGTTTTGTTGAAACGGAATACGTATCATGTAGCGGCCGTCGGTGGTTCGACAGTAATTTTGTTGATAATGTTCTTCACACATCCTTTCTTCTTCTGTCATAAAGTTTTTGGATGATATCTCTTCCACTTCCCAGAACCGCTTTAACTGGATTTCAATATCTACCAAGGTAACCATGGATTGGACGCTCGGGGATTTTTCGTTTACAATATTTCCAAATATGATCCATCCTAGCTCCGTTTGTTGGGCGATTGGTTCGCCTTGATTTCCTTTTATAACTTGGTTCATCAGGATATTTGGGTAATAATCCGCACCTAATAAAATGTCAATTTTATTTGGTTGGTTGTAAGTTGGATCCGCCCACAGTAGATTATTTAAATGTTCCCATCTTTGATTATCGAAATGTTGTTCAGGTAGTGGCCGAGTTATATTCGGCAATACTAATGCTTCCATTTCCATGGAGAAGTTTGAAGAAAATCGTGCTCCTACTCAAAAAGTGACTAATTTTGTGGCAGTCGTGATATCGCTATCATTTAAGCCACTAATCTCCACATGCGTTTTTATCGGCGGTTGTTTGATTTTCTTCGATGCCTCGTTGGTGATAAATGAGATTTGTGAACCGGGATCTATTAACATTCGTAACAGGGTTGGTTGTTGCCTTCCATTTTGTACCTCAACCATTGCTGTGGCCAATAGTGTACCAGATGGTTGTTCAAATTGGTTTACAAAATGATTAGTCACAATGCATGTTTCGTTTGCTTCCTTTTTTGGATTGTCATCCACCCTTTTGGTAAGCATTGTACGTTGTGGGTGAATTTTAGAGTGTAGGAGAGTGTGGTGGGCTCCTTTGCATACTAAACATCGTGTTGATTTTAAACACGGTTGATGAAATTTTTCCAAACATACGAGGGCAAATCAAAAAGTCTTGCAATATCATATGAAAAAAAAGAGTGAGAGAGACAGCAATATTTTTATTTTTCGACATAATCTCCTTTAAGGTTTATACATTTGTCACATCGATCAATTAACTTACCTAAACCCTCTAAAAAAAAAGATTTCTTTTGCTCCATAAAATATTCATTTACAACAGACTGTACTTCATAGTCACTGGAAAATTTCCGGCCCCTTAGTGTTTTTTTCAAATTGGGAAAGAGAGGTAGTCACTGGGTGCCAAGTCTAGACTGTACGGTGGATGCGGAATTTCCACGAAGCCGCAGTCCTTTAATGCAGCTTGAGCAATATTAGCCTTGCGCACTGGTGTATTGTCGTGAAGAAGCAAGATTTTTTTCCTAACTTTCCTTGGCCGTTTTTCCCGGATCGCTTTTTTCAATTTTCGCAAAACCTCTGCGTAATATATGCCTGTGATTGTGGTTTTCGGTGGCATATAATCGATTATCAAAATTCCTTCAGCATCCCAAAAAATTGTTGCCAAAACCTTACCAGCAGACGGTTGAGTTTTGAATTTCTTTGGTGGTGGTTCACTACGTTTAATCCATTGCATCGATTCTTGTTTGGATTCCAGATAACAGTGATGAAGCCATGTTTCATCGCCTGTTATTATGTTACCCAAGAAATTTTCTGGATCTGCTTTGTACATATCTAAAATCGCCTTTGAAGTTTAAACACGCATTTTTTTTTGTTCAGCATTCAACAAACGGGGAACCCATCGCGCACTTATTTTCGACATGTGAAGGTGGTCATGTAATATAGTATATGTGGTACCGTATGAAAGAGAAAGTCTCCACGCTAACCGCGGAACAGAAATACGCCGGTCCTCCAATACAATAGAATCAGCCAAAATTACGTTTTCATGGCTAATAGCATCTGCTGGCCGACCCGAGCGGTTATCGTCTTATAATGACTCCCAACCACTTTTGAATAATTTTACCCACTTTGTTACTGTGGCATATGATGGTGCAGATTCGCCGTAAACTTTTGATATATAGTTGAATATATAAATTGCATTTCGTCCATCTTTATAGAAAAATTTAGTAACGGCGCGATATTCAATTTCATTCATTTTAAGAAAAATTCAAAACACATGTTACTAAATTGACAAAAACAAACGAACCGTAAAATTTACATCGAAATGTTCTTCTAGAAGTTTCATCGTGACAAAAAATGGTTTTGAAAAATATATTGTTGTCTCACTCACTCGTTTTTTTCATATGATATTGCAAGACTTTTTGATATACCCTCGTATTTTACACAGATTGTGTTGATTGATCAATCTGCTACGTTCCAATGTAGACATTTGTTGAAACTTCAAGCAGTCTTGAAGTTCATGTGTCTGCTTGCAATTAATGCATGTCCGTTGAGCTTTTACGTGTAGATTTTTAAGTCTTGGTAAATGTGGAGTGGTGCCTGGTTGTTGAGTTGGTCCGGAATTGCGAAAGGTGAGTGATTTTGGTCTGGCAACTTCTAAGGCTTGGAATCTGCGTTCCAAAAATGCCAGAAATTCCTCTATTGTTGGCATCTCACGAGGATCAGGAATGGTCATCTCAAACAGCCCCAAACTTTCATTATCTAGTTTTCTGATTACAATTGGAATTACTATGTAATTCCAAGATATGGTTATTACGCCCAAGTTTTTGATAGCATGCATGCTTTCTGTTAATGTATCGTATAACGATTTCATAGTTGTTGCTGATTCTGCATGCATGCTGGGGAAATTCAAAATGTGGTTGATATGTGTTGTTGCCATTTGCCGCTTATTTTGGTACCGATTTACCAATAACTTCCAAGCATCTTGGTAATTCACCCCTGTTGCTTCCAGATGACCAATGATTCTAGCTGCACTACCTTGGACTGTTGTTTTTAGTTGGTGCATCTTGACGGTGTCGCTTAAGTCGTCATTTTCGTGAACCAACTTTCTAAATAAATCGTAGAAAGCTGCCCATTTCAGAGTTTCTCCGTAAAACTGCGGTATCTCAATTCGTTTTAATTTTATCTTGCTTTTTTCACTATCGGTTGTTTGTTGTCCGCGTTCATTTTTAACCAATTTACAACATAATGTTTCACTTTCGTTGACCAATGCAGAGTAATAATCGTCGATAAAGTAAGTTGTACGCTCTTCTTCACCTGCATTTGCGTGCACCAATATGTCTTCGTGTAGTTGTTCTATTTGTGCTATCCTTGCATTCAGCTGTTGCAGCTTATGTTGTAGTTGGACATGATTGCCCTGCTTTCCTAATAGCTCATTTGTATCGGCTATTAACTTATAGCAAAGATGCATTTTGACCTCTTGTGTTTTGTACCGATGTGCTTGTTCTGGTTCAAGCGCGTAGTTGTTCGTCATACTGCGGTTGCTGTTGGTACTACTATCGTTTGTAGCACTACTATGGTCGATTGTTAATGGTTTTTTTTGTTGGTGATCCCGTTGGAATTGCCTCTCGTGTTGCTATTTCGAGTTTCCTTTCTATCTCACGTTTGAACGTTGTGTACAGTTGTTTTACTGTGTCCCGCTCAGCCCAGTAACTATGCGTTGGATCGTTGTCGAAGTGTTGGTCTTTCATTTCGTTGTCTGCATCCGTGTAACTGGACCACCAGTCATCTAGTTTGTCCAGTTTATCTTCTAAGTAAACATTGTCCGTCTACTTTCGGAATCCTTGCTGTAATTGGTTTTTAACCGCTGCAGTTGTTCGACACGCGTACATTGCTTTTTATATAAAGAATCCATATTTTTATTGTAATGTGGCTCGAAATGATTATGACCAGTAGCTCGAAGTATTTTGTATACCGCCTGTTTTTGTGGTTGTTAGGTTCGATGCGTGTTGGTTGTTGGCTCGAAATTTATATAGTCCGCCGGTTGTTGTTTTGGCGTCGAAGGACCAATGTTATATCAGTGTTGACGTTTGATATAGCTTTTCGATATTTTAGTGAACTGTTATCCGCTTACCACTGGTGAGGGCTATGACAATACCAGTCTGAAGTGTTGTTTTAAACTACTTAATTTTTATTAGATTCTTTTGGTTTATATACAAAATTAATACATATAATTACAACTATCAAGTTGCCGTACTTACAATTTTACCTAAATTAAAAAATATGTGTTTATGTTATTAATTATATGGACAATACTTTTGCTGATCTTATGAATTTAATAAGTGTATGCGCGCCAGAAATAATGGAAATATAAGCCGTCAAATAATATTTAGCTTATATGGTTGATTAACCTATTCGCATACTTTTTGTTGCTGATGACATATTTGTGTCGCTAATGTTATGTGCTTGAACATATATAATAAATTATTCCATGTTCAAACCCGTGATTGAACACGTTCCACAAAACCACTATAGGCTCTTGGCCATGAATGAAACTAATATTTTTAGAAAAACGTTTAATGTATGGTTGTGATATTTAACCTCGTGTTGGGATCAAAAATAATAATAGGTTATAATTTTGACTATAACCATAATGAAGTGCTGCTCTTAATAATGACCAATGCAACAGGGATTGAAGAACAAAATTCGATTAAGTATTATGCAATCCATTGCAACATGCTACGTCCCACAATATGATACAACATTGTGGTCCTTAACGGAAATCTGAATTCATTGAAATCGATTCCTGAAAATTCAAAACATTACATACCTTTTTTAGCAATAATGTGTAAGTAAAAAAAAATTTTTTATAAAAGGGAACCACGCACCACTGAGAAATCCATCAACGAATTTTTTCGGAAGTAGATCTCATTGTAGTTACTTTAATTTACTTAAAATATTTATGGTCGAAACAAATATACAATCGCAAATGATTCCGTTACTCAACAACCCACTTTGAGCAATTCACTTTACCTTAATATTAATCAGAAAAAATTATTAACACGAAATATTTGTAGCAAAATTTCAAGCGATGCTAGTAATGTGCTCGAAATGTATAGTGCAAGCACCACATGGGCATTAATGCGTTCATGCCTAATAGATCACTATGCAGACAAAGAAAGCGAAGCAACATTAATTAAAGAATTAAATTCTATATCGCAAAGACCAGACGATATAGACCATTATTTTGCAAATGCTTCAAGTGTTGTGAACCGCTTAAATTCTTGGTTAGCAAATAATGCTCCTTTAGGACAAATTCCAGAAGTAACACTTGCGAAAAAAGAATGGTATTTACAATTTGCTTTAACTTCTTGCATTACTGGACTTAGAGAACCATTACCATCTATCTAATAGAACAAAATTTCCATATTCACAAAAAGATTCAAATATCTGATAATTCATATAACAAAACCCATACCCCTTCCAACACCAAATTTTCACTATAGTGCAAGTGTACCAAAACCATTACACAATATTCCTTCAAAAAATTATATTGACCCTAATTACAAATAAAACCAACCTTTATTACGTAGAACACCACCAAATTATTATAACCACTGCCCTGTTACACATCAAAATCCTAATAATTATTTCGCTAGTACACAGAAAGAAATTAAACAGATTATTTACCTAACGCCAATTAGTTAAAATCAAAATACAATGTTTACCTAATTTGTTAGGTATTTTGCCGAAGAAACTAGATATAAATATATTATGTTGTATATGATTTAACTAATTTGAGTTTAGCTAATTTTTCGTTGCAAAATATTCTAATTTCCTAGAAAGTTCAGCTAAAATACGTCGATCTTATTGATATTTTACTACAATATTCATCTAAAAATGTAAAGATTAAACGATTTATGAGAATTATCTAAAATTATAGATATTTTCTAATTATAATTTATCAAAAATATTTAGTAAAATTATCTAAAATATTTAATAACAAAGAGAGAATTGCAAGCTAACGGTGCATTCAAATTAAGTCTCCTAAAATTATTCGAAAATTATTCCATAAATCCTAGTTGAATTGTAACACTGTTTTAAAACAGTGGTTTATTGTCTTCATTTCTCTATAAGTCATCTAAAAAACTAGATAATCACCTTAACTAAAGTGAAACACGTTTAAACAAATCTTTAATTTTCCATCAGTAATCGAAAAAGCGGATGTGCATAGTACGTGATACGTGATGTAAGATATATAAAAAGATTTAATTAAAAAATAATAATTATATAAGTGTTTAGTTCAATAAATTAGTTCAGTGAAGTAATAAACTTTTGAATATAAAATTCTGCATAAGCAAATTTGTTTGCTTTCCAAAATTGTGTGTGCAAAGTAAAAATTAGTGGTGCATACATTTTTTGCTACCTATAGTATATTTTGTGTTCTGTGATTACGTTTTAAGTTAGTTCATCCCAAGACTGTGTTACTATAAATAGGTAAGTGCATTTCAAAATAAAGGTACTTTGAAATGGAAGAAGATATACCATTTGAAGAAACTGTTGAACAGAGTGATGTCACCCAAATAATTCAACCTATTGAACAATCCATGGAAAAATTATTACAAAAGTGGGGGTTTCCCTGTTTAATTGAGGAATTCCAACGTAAGTGCAAATTCTCATACGAGAACATTACAGATAAATTAATATTTTTTTTTTATAATTAATGCAATTAGAGAAAGGAATCAACGTTGAAGTTCTTAAACAATTAAACAGTGACGATTGCGAGTAAAATTTCGAAAAGCTCTGTATCAGTGGTAACTAGAAACGGTACACATATTTTAAAACCACATACATTTTTAAATTTGAAATACTTACCAAATTAATTAATATTTTAATATAGGTCTGTAGATCAACAGCAGCAACTACAACTGTTGATTCGTGGTTAAGCTCGCTACCCGTTATGTACATTGAGTCATCCTGTTTTATAATATTATTTTATATGGTTAATATGTTTTTATAATTTGATGACGTTTTTTATATATTTGGATTATTTAATAAACGAAAGAATAATTTAAATTTTAAGGGAACGAATTATATAATTGAATTGTATTGAATAAATGTATGTATATATATTGAATGAATGTATGTTTTATAATTTAAACATAATTGAAATGTTTTATAATTTTAGTATGACTGAAATAATATGAGAATGTTTTTTGATAGTGTTATAAGTTAGAATCTTTTATAATGGAAATAAGAATGAAACCTAATATAGTGTTTTATGATTGTATGGAAAAGGGAATTTGTTGAATGAATTTGATGAATGTTATGTATGTTTGTAGGATGTTTTAATTATTATATTATCCTTATATAATTGATCGATTTGATTCGGTCAATTATAATTTGCGTTAATCTTTCCCTGAAGCAATAACCACCATGTATCGGGTCATGTATCAGCTATGCACATCTATTGCAACTAGGCTAGATTAACGGGATAGTTTTCATAGTTTCTGTTGCGAGTTATTATTATTGTTATTATTTAGTAGGGAGTCTTTTGTCCGTTATCTGTTGGACTAATGTGCACTTGGCACTTGTGTTAGTAAGAATTATTAGATTTTCGTTGTAGTTATGTTTACTTCAACCCACTACCCTTGGCTTGGGTATACGGACTTAAAGATCTAGTCCGGTGAGTGTAAACGATGTATATGTTTAATTTACTTACCAATGTTGGATTTCCTTTAAATTTAAAATTTTATTTAATAACTAAATACTTGTACAACTTCTGGATAATAACTGGTTCTTGATAATAACTAAATGACGACAATTAACAACTAACAACTAACTTAATGTAATAATTTCGCGGTTTATATAGTATTTGGTTTTCGTTAATAATTACTTAGTTTTAATTTTATAAAAGGCGGGACTGAAAGATCCTTATTTTCTGTAATTCTAATTAAACTTATTTCTGATTGGCTCGATTTTGTGATCTCTATATTTTAATCGGGGCCTTCATTTATTACGAGACTATTTATTTTTTATGTGACAATGATATCTTGCATATGGGTTTCTAGTGGTCTCGTGGATATTTGTTTAAATTCAAATTTTTTGTAATTAAAATTTCACATCTCGGGATAATGTGTTGACATTATACTCATGTGGTTTAAATCAATTCATGTGTTTATTTTAAGTCAAAATATGTATCTTACTTTTTTATCGTTACAGTATTTATGTTTTGGGGATCTTTCTAATATGGTTTTTATTGCTATCTTTCATTCTATATAATTTAAAAGTTGTAATACATTTTGTCTGTGTTTTTTATGCATAATATTTGTTGTTGTGTCGAAAATATGTTTCGGGATCTGAATTGAATATTTATTTTTGCTATCTTATGTGCTATATACTTAATTATATAATTTATATGTAATCAATTTCTTATCTTTAATGATTTATGCTATTATTGTATTTTGTGTGACCGGGACGGTGCTTTAACGTGTTTTGTATACGGGACACTGTCCTGAAAACACAACAATCCGAATTGCTTATGAAACAATCAAGGCAATCCTCATCTATACCGTGTACGAGTTCATCAAATAACGATACTGATAATACCGTTACATCATTATTTGTAAGTATTTGTTCACTCAATCTTTACAATTATAATTTTAATTTATTTAATAAATTGGTTTACTCTAATTTTACAGGACTTAGAAAAACACCTTGCATTGAATAGTGCTACAGGGGTTCTTATTTTAGCTAAACTTATAGAAAAACGCATCAATTAACAAAATCTGACCGACAATACATAGTTTAAGTCACTGCAGAATATTTACTATCGAAAAATCGCAGAATTACTAATTTCGAATATAAGGAAGTCTCGCAGAAAATTGTGAAATTGTTCCCCACTGTAGACTAGGTAATATATATGAATCTGAAATTATTTATAGTGTTTTAGTTTAGATTGAACAGTAGTGGTTTTAAGATAATTTCTATAATCACAACGAGGTTTCGAGTTAGCTTTTCGCCGCGTTCGTTGTGAAAACCACCTATACAACTTTTACTACGTCTGTATACCGAAACGCTCGAAAGATCTAGTTAAAGATGCAATAAAAATTTTGTTTTTAAATTTAACCATTTCATTGAATTTAAATTTCCTGGCTCAATCATAACCTCTCGCTGCCTAAAGGCTTCATTAGTTTTTCTAAGAAACTATACTAGCAATGAATTTAATTTTGCAATTTTATTTTAAGTGATTTTTTATCAGTATAGTATCCAAATTGCAAATTGCGAAATTGCTAATATGAATTATTTAATTAAAATTAATTAATTTTTAGTATTAAACGATTTCAGGTTACATATTTTGAAGCTAATAATCAACGTGGCAAGTTTGCTGAAAAAAATTATACGCTTTCAAAAAAATATGTAAATTCTGGTATAATTGAACGACAAGCAAAACGAAAACTATCAGAGGAAACTATTGCTCTTCCAAAACAGTTAACTTACAATGAAAAAGATGTTAGTTCAGAAGTATTAGTTATTGAAAAGTGAATTAGCACATATGAACTACGAAGAAGTCATATTCAAGATGTATCGATCGATATTTTAAGCCAGTGGCCAATTTAAAACAGAAGATCGGTATTTGACTCGTAAGTTTTAAATACTATTATTCTAGACTACGAGTATGTGTGCTATATCAAAGTATTATTTATTTCAGATGGAACTTGATTTTGAAAGATTATTTCAACAAAAATCAACAATTCAATCACCACAATCATCACTAATCAATATTATCTTCGAAGTGGGATTCTTTTTATCAAAAAATTATTCAAATTTTCGATCGTGACATATGAATTGAATTTTAAGTTATAAAACTTTATAATTTGAATTTGTTAAAAATAACATAAGTAAATACAGTACTAATCCGATTTACCGAAAGTCATAAAAAATTTTGCTTTCGTAAAACCAGACATTCGTTTAATCAGTTATTTTTTAAAAGGGGTTCTTGAATTTTAAATTTTTAGGAAATATCTAAGAAATTTTGCTGAAATCATTAATTTCGAATTTATTAAAAGCACATAATTAAAAATTATATTATTTACTATTTTTGGTTCAGGAATTCATTACATACATACCTATAATATATTTATTTTAGTTAAAATAAAAATACTGATATTTTCATTTGGTTAAAAAATTAAAACCTCGAACGAATACATACAATTAAGATTAGCCAATAATTAGTTTTCCACTATTTTTTCTGAAGGTATGTTAGAATAACACTTAAAATTAAATAATTATTTTTTTAGCCCTAGTTATTACATCGTTCAAATTGCTTACAGTTTTTAGATGATTGTGTGCAGATCACTGTCTAATATATCATGATCAGTTAAGTTATTGCAACAATTCCGCCCTTCTTCAATTTCAGCCACCTGAACTTCAAACCAATTTCTTAAAAGAGCAAAAGAAACATAATCCTCATGAACTACTTTACCGTCAACAATGAACTCAAACTTCTCGCCACGATTTTTTAATACAGATTTCCGAAATTTTATCCCAAGAATCATGTAACCAAAATACCTCATCTTTGATATTAATTTTTTTTCAATATTGCTCCTATGTTCACACTATCGCTTGTTCTATTTACCATTACCTCTAGCATCAATATTTTTCTATACTTAAGTTTTATCATTTGGATTAAACTTTGATCCATTATGGTTGACACTTTGCAGTTAAATTTACGCAATAAATTACATAACGCACTAAATTTTCAAGTTTTTTAAGATTTCGTAAAATTGGATACTTTTCTTTCGTATAATAGGATGTGACAAAATCGGATATCGCCTAATCGGAGATTCGTTAAATCGGGTTGGTCCTGTATTATTCAATCAAATTAAAGTTTTATTGTACAAAAACCATAAATATTTCTAGTTAAGGCTTGTCCTTTTCAAAATGGAACTAATTTCTTAGAGCTTGATGATTTTCTTAATGATCACAATGATATTTCTTCCCATGACGATACATATAGAATTACTTATGACACACTTAACCAGCACATATTATGGTTTAGAATTATACTAGGTTATACCACACATTTCATGAAGCATTATTATATTCTTCATTGTAAACGCCTTGCCAGAAGGAAGCAATGCAGCTAATTTTAGTTTGCCTAATTTAAATTTCGAAAAGTTATGGTATAAGTATCTACTACATTTAATATTCAAAACATCTAAGTTTTGTTGACAATTCAGCTAAATTGATTTAAGATGAATTAGATAATTATTTATATATTGTTTAGATAACTTAAATATATTCTTAGGTGTTTTGAAATCCTAACGTTCAAATCGGTTTTAGGTAAAACATCGAAGTTATCTAGGTAATTTATATAAACTTTTAGTTACTTTGAAAACTATTGTTTATAGAAAAATCGTCTAAAACCCTTTTCGCGACTTTACCTAAACCGTTTAGAATTCTGAAAATCTATTATAATTTTTAGGCAAATCATTGATATTTTTAGAAATTTTTTCTAATGTTTTTTCTATGTGTATAAGAGGATTAGCTCCAAAACCCCCCAGCTAGACCAGAACCTATAGATACATCTAGTTATCCCGATCCATTTAAAAAACCAACAGTTTTTTATAATCCCAATTATCAGAAACCACAAAACCATCCAAATCAAATAAATATAAGACATAATTTTAGATACACTGGACCTCCAAAATTCCAACATAAATAATTGTTTAACATTGACGGAAAACCACTTTATCAAAAATAGCAATATTTTAATCATTATCCTGACAGCGCTGTTATTGGAAACGATACCCACCCTGAACTTTAATATGAATTCGTACATGAACAAGAATGTTTGGATGCACAACGTCATGAAAAATCAATTCAACAAAAACCTTGAAATATAAATTGAGAATGAGGATTTTAAAATACCTGCTTCAGAGAATCAGTCGGATACATGAACTTAAACAATTTATTTATTTATTTATTTATTCTATCATAGGGAAACACACAGAAAAAAATCCATTTATGTGTCCCACAATATTACAGAAAAAAATAACAAGTTTTAATATATTTTTATACATAGCAGAAATATTGAAAAATATAAAAAATAAAATATTTACTAGCGAAATACAAAAAACAAAAAAAAACAGACTGAAGTATCAACTTAGGAAACAAAAAACTAGCGGAAACTGTCAAGGTACCCAGCAATTAAACAGTGAGTTACTTAAAACAGTTGTTTCAATTTTAAAATTTACGATTTTATATAGTAACATTTCATCTAGAATTAATCTTCTAATATCCAAGGTTAACAAATTGAAAATCTTCAATCTTATACCGTAGGAAATGTGCCCAACGTGCGGCATAGACTTATAAACTAGGTAACGAGTAAATTTTCTTTGTATGCGCTCAATTTGGTCTGAGTGTTTGTCATAGAAAGGATTCCAGATTTGTGATGCGTATTCAAGTAAGCTTCTTACCAAACAGTTAAAGAGACTTATTAGTAGATTAGGGTCACGAAATTCCTTTCCTCTACGAAAAATAAAACCAAGTATTTTATTTGCTTTGCAGCATAACTTGTCAATATGCGTATCGAAAGATAATTTAGAATCAAAGATAACACCTAAGTCGTTAATCTGATTTACCCTACATAATATTGTGTCAGATATATCATAAGAATACTGCAAAGGAGAAATTTTTTTCGTAAAAGAAATAACATTGCATTTCTTTATGTTTAAATTAAGTTCATTTACTATACACCATGAGTGCAGTTTATAAACATCAGATTACAACAAAAAAGCATCGGAGTGGCTAGTAATTAGTTTATAAATTTTTAAATCATCAGCATAAAATAGGTGAGGGCACTGTAACAAATTAGAAATATCATTAATGAAAATGATAAATAGCAATAGTCCTAATGTTGATCCTTGTGGAACGCCGGAGGTAGGTGAAAATGGCACAGAAAAAGAACCATTAAATTTAACACTCAAAATTCTATTTCGTAGATAGGAAGATAACCACTTACATATTTGTGACGACAATCCAATTTTATAACATTTATCAATTAAAATGTCATGCGACACAGAGTCAAACGCTTTCTCAAAATCAGTGTAAATACAATCAAGTTGAAGACCCATGTCAACTTTGCTGAAAATGTAATTTGAAAATTCTAACAGGTTAGTTAGTACCGATCGCTTTGCAAAAAATCCGTGTTTGTACATTTGTTATCCTGTTACTAACTAAATTGAAAATAATTTTATGCACTATTTTTCCAAATATTTTGCTAAACGCATTTAGAATTGATATCGGCCTATAATTTACAATGTCGCTTTTGTCACCTTTATGCCGATTTGCATGTGGTCGGAAAAACTCCAGAATTTAACGTTAAGTTGAAAATTATTGACAATGGTAACGCTAATTGCTCCTTCAAGTGAAAAATAAAATAATTTGGAATTTGATCTGGGCCAGGGCCTTTACAAGTGTCAAGCGAATTAAGAACAGAATAAACATCATCATATGTAAAGTATGCCACCTTACTATAATAATCTAGATTTGTATTTATCACTGATGAAATACTACCTGAGATACTATTAGGCGTATATACCGAATCAAAATATTTAGCAAAGAGGTTACAAATAACATCGCCTTTATGAGAAACTATGGTCCCATATTTCATAGTGGCAGGGAAACCCGTTCTGGATGTTAGAGAATGAGAAAAGCTCCAAAGTAATTTAGGATTATCCTTAAGCTGTTGCTCAATACTTCTTAAATAATTATTATAGCAGGTTCGAATTTCAGATTTACCCTGCCTACGAAACTGGGAAAAATCTTATAATCATGCTCGTTCCTATATAACTTATACAGTTTATGAAATTTATGTTTTCGAGTAATTAGGCATCTCAGTTTATTTGAGTACCAGATGGGGAATTTAGATGAGGGGTTATTCTTAAGTAGCTTCGGTTTTAAAAAATTATTCAACTTTGAATAAAGTATATTGGTCCATATTGGCGTTAATGAATTCGTGGTTCCAATCAATACCAGCTAGTTGACTTCTAATATGGTCATAGTTAAGTTGTCTTACATTGATAGATTGAAAGCTTATTTGTGATAAATTTTTATGAACAAGGCTTATTAAATCAATAAGCGTAGGTGGGTGATACCTATCAACCTTAGAAAGGGGATCTAAGCAGGGCTTGATTTCAATAGAACCAGTTCTTAGATTCGAGAGTACTAAATCCAACACTTTATTAGTGCAGTTAAGCATACTGTTATGTTGAGTTAAGTTGGCAAGCATTAATGTATCTACCAGATATTGAGCAGTGCGTCCTTCGTATAGCGAAGGCCATAGGCCATCATGATTATAACTCCAGGTTATACAAGGTAAATTAAAATCACCAACAATTAAGTAATTATAATTGGTAGGTGAGTTTATTATATAATCAGATACGTCATCGTAGACCATATTAAGACTGGATATGTCGCTAACTGCAAAGATTTTTTTATAGCGATTAAAGAACCCCCACCGTCTAATAAGCCGGTAAGTGCCAAATCGCGATTTTGCGGATAACGTAATAGCGATCATCAATAAGCTCTCTACTATTAATGGATTCGTTCAGCCACGTTTCAGTCAAACAGATTATATCAAAATTATTTGCCATTACATTAAGCTTAAAGTTTAATAATTTAGTTTTTAATCCATTGCAGTTTTGGTAATAAATCTCCATGTTGAATCCCTGGGTAGCTTAAACAATATGCGCTTGGTACAGCAGATAAAACTAAAATTAAAAGAAAAGAAAATGTAAATGGATTGAAAAAGCGGAAAAAAAGAAAACAATAAGTAATGAAAATTAATATAATAATAACAAATAATACAGAAAGAAAAAAACAATTATTGCTTAAACTTATCTAAATCAGACGACGAGAGTATTTTAATAACATCGCTATCCTCATTTTTCTTGGCGTAGATAATCCCATGGTTAGCTTAAACGAACTTAAAATTATTCGGGTTTGCTCGAAGCAGTGCCTTAGCGTCATACAGTAAGGATTTTTTGGCTGGTGAAAGGTAATCAGTAACTACAAGACGACAGTTGATACCACACAAATTGATGTTGGTCATAGTAGATTTCAATTGTTTAGCGACGGTCAAGAATCTCGTGTGAAGCGAACGAGTACTCCATTCAACAACCACAGGTTTCAGCTTGAGTCTTGATTTGGCATCATAAATATTACGTATATCGCTAGCAGTAAAATGAAAATCCAATACGGTACACAAGTTGTTTAGCAAATCTATTAAATTTAAACTGTCATCGCCAGGCAATCCATATATTAACAGTTTAGTCCGGTTTATTTCTTGCTCAAGAAAACAACATTGATTAGAAACAGCAGATAATTGAGATTTTAAGTTAGCATTATCTAACTGAATGGCCGTTATTTTATCTGTGTTTGATTTAATTTCATTTTCAAGTCGAAGAAAATAATCTAAAGCAGTGCTTTACCATTTTGGCTAAAGGCGTCTGCATCAGTACCATGTCGTTTTTCAGAGATTCCCAGTTGGAGCAGGCGTCATCATCGTTATCACTGGTAACCGTATGGCGATCATCAACACAATTTGAACATTTGAAAACGGTTTTGTTAGATTCAATATCAGCTAAGTTGTTTTTCAGCTCACAGTCGCAGTTAGGATGGAAATGCTGGTTGCAACTTACGCACCGATGCTGAGTTTTATTGGATGAAATCAACTTTCTACACTTGGAACAGTTAATATGCATATTGTAGTGCAACATTTTGAGTTTTATTCAGAGTTGAATAGTATATAAATTTGATTCGTATAGCGCAATAAGTTGGTATATTCGTATAGCACGTATAGGTGTTTAGGCGAACAAGTGAAATACTATTACTACACAACAATTACTAACAGGTTTTAAACTTCCTTACATTGATTTTAACCTAAACGGAAAATTCTATAAATTTTTGATCGATACGGGATCAAACAAATCGTTCATAGAACCTGGAGAAACCGGCAACAAACATATTATTGACAAGGCTATTATAATTCAAGGACTGCAAGAACTCAGAACCACTCAAGATTTGCAATTTTTAGTTTTCAAATTTCATACCTATTTTAATGGTCTTATTGGGCTGAAAATGATGCAACAACTCAAAATTTCGTTAAACCTTGGAATAGCCATATTGTCGACACCCGACACAGGTTATCCTACTAAAATTTAAACTAAATTTCATGCCAAAGATATACCAAATAGCCCCAAGAAGCAAATTAATCGCCAACATTCCCGTCACTGTATCAGATGGAGAAATATATGTTAAACCTGTAGTCCTTAACGGAACTTGTATTATTCCAGAAGGAATATACGATGCTGTTAAAAATTATGCTCTAATTGAAGTAGTAAATTATTCACCACAAAATAAAACAATTTGCATAGAACAGCCTATAGAAGAACTCGCATGAAGAGCATAGAAAAACTCTGCACAAAATTCGAAGATATTTTAAAAAAAGAACATGAGAAACTCTCCTTCACAAATAATATGAAACATGATCTAGACATGCTTAATAAAGGAATTCTGCTTGGTCTTCTCCTATCTGGGTCGTCCCCAAAAAGAAAGACGCTTCAGGTCTTACAAAATGGCGTTTGGTAATCGATTACAGAAAACTAAACGAACAAACTATCGCCGATAAATACCCCCTTCCCAATATTACCGATATATTGGACAGATTGGGGAGATGCATATATTTTTCGACGTTAGACTTTGCTTCTGGATTTCACCAGATTGAGGTAAATCCTAGAGATATCTCAAAAACTGCATTTTCAATAGAACGTGGTCACTACGAATATATTCGTATGCCATTTGGTCTAAAAAACCGCATCAAGCATGTTCCAAAAACTGATGAACAACGTCTTGGGCGAGCTTTAAGGAAAGATATGTCTGTGCTACATGGACGAAATCATAATATTTTCCAATTCCCTACAAGAACATATTGGAAACTTAACCAAAGTTTTCACGAAATTAAAAAACGCGAATTTGAAAGTGCAATTAGATAAAAGCGAATTCATCTTCAAGGAAATTCTTAGGACACGTAGTTACATTTAACGGTATCAAGCCAAATTCAGATAAAATTAAAGCGGTCAAAGACTTTCCGATTCCAAAAACCGAGAAGCAAATTAAAAGTTTCCTCGGATAACTGGAATATTATAGGAAATTCATTAACAATTTCGCTCAAATTACCAAATCAATGAACGAATGTTTACGCAAACGTCGAAAAATCATCCTTAATGAGAAATATATCAAATTTCTTTGAACAAAATTATTCCATAGCTGTAGAAAAAGAACTACTCGTTATTGTTTGGGCTACCAAATATTTCCGTCCCTTCTTATTCGGAAACCAATTCACTATCGTCACCAATTTTTCATTAGAAGAACCAAATTCAAAATTGGTTCGATGGCGACTAAAATTAGAGGAGTTCGATTATAAAATAGTTTACAACCAAGGTGTACAAAATTCAAATGCGGACGCATTATCTAGAGTAGAATTAAATAACATTAGCACTTCCTCTGAAGAAAGCACAGCTAGTATGTTGTCTATTTCAGAAAACTTTATCCCTACTACCAAAAACTGTATAAATACCTTTGATAAACAACTTATTATCTATTTGTCCGATACCCTCAAACCAAATACTTCTACGAAAGAAATATTATTCGACAACCGTAAACGGATTACCCTAAACCTTGCAAGAAAACTAGGTATAAAAACAGATATTAAGGAAAACTTAAAAAACATGTCTTTCTAATCGACGTACAAGACAATGACGAACAAAAACAACCAATCAGAAAGACACATTTGGAAAACGATCATCGTGGAATTTTAGAGAACTATGATCAATTTAAAAGTATGTACATATTATGTCCCATATCTCAAAGAAAAAATTAGAGACCATTTAAATTCATGTGACATATATAAACAAATCAAATACGACCGACAACCTCCAATAATACAGTTCAAATTAACGGAAACCCCAAAAAACCATTAGAAATCATTCATACAGATATCTTAACAATCCAAAATAGGGTAGGATAATCAGGTAAAGGATAATCAATCATCTGCGATCTGCAACTGTTTAACGATCATATTTGAAATGGATCGTATATAGGCAATTCTTGTGCTAAACTAATTAATTCGAAAGTCGTTACTGATGTTACAGATGCGAGTGAGTGTTGCTATAAAATATCAGTTTAATAGAAAAAATAAAATCTTTTCAAGCTTTATGACCGAATTCCAAAACATTTTTTTAATGTCCTTTTGTGCCAATGAAGTATGTCCTAACTTTGTCCTTGATGACGTCATTATATTAAGTACAATTTTGGGACAAACTTCATTCGCCTATATAAGGTAATGAAGTTTTTCCTAAAATTGTACTACTTTTATAATTATTGTCAATGTATTGGTAGAGATGTATCATGACAAAGCAAACATTTAGGCGAAATTATTCTATATGAATGTAATAAGAATAATATAAAATTTTGTTAATAACAATTATTGTTTAACCGTTTGAGTCCCAAGCAGCGCGATCGCGCTGTTGAGATTTTATGCCGAGAAAACCCAAAAAAGGGAATTGTAACAAAACGAAAACTAAATTTTTACGAATGTTAACTTTGTTGTTTTGCATTAATATCAACGATTGTGTATGATATTCATATTGTGAAAACAAATTGCTATTTAAAATTATTAATCTAATTTTAATTTTATATTTTCTTTGAAATTAATTAACAATTTTTCTGTTGTAACTTATCCCTTTTTCAACCAAGAAAACAAAAAAAAAGGCTCAGTTTTAGTCCAACCCACACAAATGTGTGAGTAAAAAACCATAGTATGTAATGGCGTTGTTGATAAAAAATTTCGCTTTATTTGTAGTAAAACCTAATACAATTGTGTGTAACGATATAGTGTTTTTTTCGGACGAAAATAAGTTAAAAAGGAATTCACAAATGTGTGAGTTGGTTCAAAAAACATACAAAACTAAATTTTTGACATAAAACACTAAAGGGTTATTACACACAACTTTATATAATAATGAGAAAAAAAACGTTAATTTTTATTCATAAATATTTCTTAGGTTGCTGTAACTCGTTTTTCTTTTAATATTCAATAAAATGATGGAACGCACAATAACGAACTTAAACTATTTTTAACAAATAACAAAATTTTTAATATATATATAAAAAATACAATAAACCTTGTTTTAACGGACTAATTGGGGAGTCCGTTAAATCCGAAAATGTTCAAATTTGATCGACTATGGATTTTGCACTTATTCTGGAATATGGCCACCTAGGAGTCTAGGACAGTGCTCGTTTATGAAGGAAAAGAAGTTCTGGAATATCGCCACCTGGGACGGAACTCGATCAATTCTTAACGGATTATGATGGGATTGGGTATGTTGGATGGAAATGGGATTATTAAATGGTTTTTGGAAGAAGTTCTGGAAAATGGTCACCTGGGCCAGAACTCAACCAATTATAGACTGATTATGAAGGGACTGGGTTTGTTGGAATGAAATTGGATTATTAAATAATTTTTGGAAGAAGTTCTGGAATATCGCCACCTGGGACGGAACTCGATCAATTCTTAACGGATTGATGGGATTGGGTATGTTGGATGGAAATGGGATTATTAAATGATTTTTGGAAGAAGTTCTGGAATATCGCCACCTGGGACAGAACTCCACTAATTATAGAAGGATTATGATGGGATTGGGTATGTTGGATGGAAATTGTATTATTAAATGATTTTTGGAAGAAGTTCTGGAATATCGCCACCTGTAACGGAACTCGATCAATTCTTAACGGATTATGATGGGATTGGGTATGTTGGATGGAAATGGGATTATTAAATGATTTTTGGAAGAAGTTCTGGAATATCGCCACCTGGGCCAGAACTCAACCAATTATAGACTGATTATGAAGGGACTGGGTTTGTTGGATTGAAATGGGATTATTAAATGAATTTTGAAAGAAGTTATCTCCAGTGGCATCAACGAACTCCGGAAGATGATTATTTAGGAGCTTTAGGTTTTCAGTGCTCATCAGAGTAATTGATAACGGTTCCGTAATAGAATAAATATATTTTTCGTTTGGAGGTTGTGCCCGAAATCGTGAAAAGGCACCCGACACTTCACAGGCTTTATAATATCATTCTCTGATAATTTTTCAGAACGTGCCTTTCTTAACACCGATGGCTTAATCATTCGTTGTGTATTACCTACATCTAGCAAATCCTTCTCTACTGTCGTGTTGTTCTCTAAATAAGCTTGGTACGGTAAAACGTGGGTCACTTTAGTTTTAATTTCATCTCGCCATGTTCCTCTGAGTTGAGTAAATTTCTTCCTAGCACCATGCGATTCAATGTCCTTGCCTTTGGTAAATATTTCCATGCAATGTCCTTGAATAAAAAATTTATATTTCTGCTTATGCGTGGAATATTTGCAATTAGCAAACTGGATAATTCTATTATCCCTTTTATTAAAATTCATGCTTCTAAAACTTAATACACAGTTGTTTTTAATTTCAACTAGCGCATTTCGTATACTTTCTCTTAACATTTCTTTTGTCCAGTCCCCGAAGACGTCAATAGAAATATTCATAAGCCCACGAGATATCCATTCATTTGTCGGTGGATTAACAATTACTATGGGACATTCGTTAATATCAATCAAGATTTCAGGTGATGCGTTATTTTGACTGTTCACATTAATTGCTGCTAATGTTACCGGTGTAGTTATGTCATTTGCGGTAAATACTGCCTTAGCTGCGGCAACATTATCGTCGCTATTATTTCCATAATTAGATTCGGTGGTTGGCTCCAGATTAAACGAATTACAACTCACAGGAGAACGTACATCGTAAATTATACTGTTAGTAATTTCGTCTCTCGAAATATCATTCGTAGTAATGTCATAGGTAGGTAATATTTCGTTGTGAATTTTTTCAATAACACAAGTATCTTTAATATTTCTGTGCCACGTATTATATATTTGCATTCGGTTCTTGATATTATCCAAAATATTTAATTGTTTACATATGTTGGTCATAATTTAATTTTTATAGTGCGTTCGAGGTATTTCACAGTTCTCAAAACTTCCGCCAAACACTGACTTTAAAACGTTTTTTAAAATCTCAGAATCAATTTTTGCAACATTTTTTTTCCTGTGAGTGTTGAGCTGGATCCCTTCTTTTGCTTTACAAATTTCATTGCGGCAATTTGACGCTGATTCACGCCCAATATAACTCACAGCTGTATAAGTAAAATAGGCTCACAAACAACCTTTAGGTTTTCTTGCTAACCTAAAGTTTTACTATATTTAATTCTTTTTATTTATCTTTTAATAATTAATTTTTTTTTTCAGTATAAAATTGTATATTATATAGATCTTCAACTTTCGTTTAACACGAATGTATTAAAACAAATTTTTATTTTTATTCAAAAACTAAAAACACAAATTCACGACACAATCACTATTTTATGAATCCTTAACAACAAAAGATTTGTTTATTTTTTTTCACTATGCTAGATAAACGTTCACTGTTATTCACAAAAACAAAAACCAAAAATTCTCAATTATATGTATTAATATAGCTTTTACCATCTAATGTCTTACGGTTGTAATTTGAAATTTTCAAACCAATTTCATTAAACGAATAATAATAATAATAAAACTCAAAAAAACTCTCTCTATTTTAAATTGTCAAAACCTATTACGCTCTCATATTCAAAATATTAAACCCGTTACAAAACTATAAATATAAAATTTAGTGCAGAAAAACATATTTTACGAGAAATTTTCGTATTATATATGTAGATGTTAGTTTCAATAAAAGACAAGAGATTAATGCCTATTAATGTAAAACTTAATGCGTAAAATTAAAACCAAAATTAGAAGAGAGCTCAGCGGGTAGATTTTTCATGGTAAATCCCTGAACTTCCAAATTATTCGCATTTTAATCATTTTATCGGTGTATTATCGCATTTTATCGTATCTGAATATCACGGATCCTCGCTAAGAGGATGAAACTAGGCCAATAAATGTAAAACTTAATACCTAAAATTAAAACCAAAATTAGAAGAGGGCTCACTGGGTAGATTTTTCATAGTAAATCCCTGAACTTCCAAATTATTCGCATTTTAATCATTTTATCGGTGTATTATCGCATTTTACCGTATCTGGATATCACGGATCCTCGTTAGGAGGATGAAACTAGGCCAATAAATGTAAAACTTAATACCTAAAATTAAAACCAAAATAAGAAGAGGGCTCACTGGGTAGATTTTTCATAGTAAATCCCTGAACTTCCAAATTATTCGCATTTTAATCATTTTATCGGTGTATTATCGCATTTTACCGTATCTGGATATCACGGATCCTCGTTAGGAGGATGAAACTAGGCCAATAAATGTAAAACTTAATACCTAAAATTAAAACCAAAATAAGAAGAGGGCTCACTGGGTAGATTTTTCATAGTAAATCCCTGAACTTCCAAATTATTCGCATTTTAATCATTTTATCGGTGTATTATCGCATTTTATCGTATCTGAATATCACGGATCCTCGCTAAGAGGATGAAACTAGGCCAATAAATGTAAAACTTAATACCTAAAATTAAAACCGAAATTATAAGAGGGCTCACTGGGTAGATTTTTCATAGTAAATCCCTGAACTTCCAAATTATTCACATTTTAATCATTTTATCGGTGTATTATCGCATTTTACCGTATCTGGATATCACGGATCCTCGCTAGGAGGATGAAACTAGGCCAATAAATGTAAAACTTAATACTTAAAATTAAAACCAAAATTAGAAGAGGGCTCAGCGGGTAGATTTTTCATAGTAAATCCCTGAACTTCCAAATTATTCGCATTTTAATCATTTTATCGGTGTATTATCGCATTTTACCGTATCTGGATATCACGGATCCTCGCTAGGAGGATGAAACTAGGCCAATAAATGTAAAACTTAATACCTAAAATTAAAACCAAAATTAGAAGAGGGCTCACCGGGTAGATTTTACATAGTAAAACCCTGAACTTCCAAATTATTCGCATATTAATCATTTTATCGGTGTATTATCGCATTTTATCGTATCTGAATATCACGGATCCTCGCTAAGAGGATGAAACTAGGCCAATAAATGTAAAACTTAATACCTAAAATTAAAACCAAAATTAGAAGAGGGCTCACTGGGTAGATTTTTCATAGTAAATCCCTGAACTTCCAAATTATTCGCATTTTAATCATTTTATCGGTGTATTATCGCATTTTACCGTATCTGGATATCACGGATCCTCGTTAGGAGGATGAAACTAGGCCAATAAATGTAAAACTTAATACCTAAAATTAAAACCAAAATAAGAAGAGGGCTCACTGGGTAGATTTTTCATAGTAAATCCCTGAACTTCCAAATTATTCGCATTTTAATCATTTTATCGGTGTATTATCGCATTTTATCGTATCTGAATATCACGGATCCTCGCTAAGAGGATGAAACTAGGCCAATAAATGTAAAACTTAATACCTAAAATTAAAACCGAAATTATAAGAGGGCTCACTGGGTAGATTTTTCATAGTAAATCCCTGAACTTCCAAATTATTCACATTTTAATCATTTTATCGGTGTATTATCGCATTTTACCGTATCTGGATATCACGGATCCTCGCTAGGAGGATGAAACTAGGCCAATAAATGTAAAACTTATTACCTAAAATTAAAACCAAAATTAGAACAGGGCTCACCGGGTAGATTTTACATAGTAAATCCCTGAACTTCCAAATTATTCGCATTTTTTTCTGTTTTTTCCATATTTTGAATATTTGAATGATATTTTGCTATATTTGAATATTACTGTAGCTTGATTGATAAATTAATTATTAGAGTTTTATTATAATTTTTTTTTGTCTCATATTTATAGAGAATATTGACTACACTAATTTAAATGTTATTAGGTATAATATTTTAATTTGTGCGCCTGAATGTTTACATAATAATTTGTTTTACTAATACAGTTACAATAAAACAAAATCTAGTACAATTTAAGACAAACTTCAAAGTCGTTATCCTTTTAGAATAATTTCAGGCTTATACTTAAAATATCCTTCCTATAATGAATTATAGAAAAGTATCGGATACACGGTTATTCAAACTTAAATTAATTATCTATAATATATCGAATTTCAAGCCGCAACCGCAACGTGCCTTTACCGTTCAGTTCAATTAGTGATCATTCATCAAAAATCCATTAAAATTGGGAAAATTATATAAATTCTGTTACACAAAATACAAAAAGGCGTCAAATCTAAAAGATGTACACGAAACTTCCCGCAAAATCATTTATCTATGTTACATTTTTGTACCTGTCCGAATATCTTCTCGTTCTTTACGATATGAATTGTTGCACATAAAATTTATTTCTATTGTTAAACATTTTTTTAAATAACATTTTTTTTTTACTTTACCATCGTATTTTGATATTAAAAAATAAATAAAATTTATTTAATAATAAAATAAAAACTTATTTATTTTCTTTTTATAATTTTGTTTAAGGAAAATTTATTTTGTGCAGAGGAAAGTTATTAATGTATTTTGAAATTTCCTGTTAAGAAATATTCTGGGGAAATTCTGTTTTGCTATTCTTACAAAATTTATTGATTTCTATTCTCAATTTTTATTTTATGTTTTCTAAATAGATAAATTCAATTCCAATGTATATTATACAATATGTGAACATAATTCTCATTTTAATTTAATTCCTATCAAAATTTCGTTTCGTTTTCGACAGTAGAAGAGATACTCTAACCCTTAATCATAAATAAACGTTACCTATGAAATTGAAACCATAATCAATTTTACTTTATATTTATACCAATTCGAATGGGGTGTTCCAATTAGAATTTAGTTTTATAAATATTTCGTATTTGGTTGAACACAAATGTCAGATGAGATATCGATATATTGAGGTTACTTAAAATGGAGAGAAACACGAATGTATCATTTAACAGTTCACTTATACAGAAAGATTTTTCAAATGCCCTCTTTATTGGGAAAACTCTAAGCTGTCGCTTTATGACAATTTCCATTATTTGGTAAATGTCATTAAGCCGGAACACTCGTGCCATCTACAAATAAGGCGACCGGTTAACCGAGAACACGGGCGTAAAGATAAATTAACAAATCTACCGTGAAAAAACTGTTACCTTGGGCACGTCAACAATTTGATAGAAAATATTGGACGTTACACCCTGCACCATCTCATAAATCCCGTGAAAGCCAACGCCACCATATTCCCCAAACTTAAACCCAATAGGTTTTTCCATATGGTCCATTCTGGAGGTCCAATGGTTCATTTTGGAGGTATTAACCAAAAAATATGAGACGACCGACACTTTAAAGATTACTTTTTGCCGCGAACGGGGCAAATTGTCATCAAACCAAGCTTAGAACACTTCGTATATAACAACTTGTAGTTCACGTCACTAGTGTGGTTGAATGATCTTCGTATTTCGAAAATCTACTTTCGGAAATTTTCAGCACGATATCACCAATCGCAAATAGCTGCGGACGGGCACGCAAGTTATATCGTTGGGAATACAGAGGCATAAGCTCTAGATAAATTGTATGCCTCTGTTTTGTCAATGCCACTTCTGTACACGACTTACCATGGTTTTCTTACCGAAATTCACTCAATGATGTGTGTCCTTCGAGGATTCATGTGGATGGTTGTTCATTGGTCATTTGCATGTGGATGGTTGTTCATATTGATCCATCTGTTACTACAGTAAGAATATTTAAAATGTTTTAAAATAAATTGGCTGCCGTTTTCTGATATCAGAGCCGATGGTACGCCGAATACCAGAAATAAACTTCCCTTCAAGTATTTCGCCATCTATACTGCGTCGGGCCTGATAACAGGTGTGAGCATTATGGATTTACTAAAAATATCAATTACAAACAACAAGTATTAATTTCTAGAGTTGGATCGAGGATACGGTCCCATATAATCAATGGCAATTATTTCAAATGGGTGAATACCCATTGGGTCTCCTTGGCTCACCCGTTGGCACTGTTAGGAATCATAGCCCGTTATCACTTTGAACCTGACATTCTGCCAAACATTCACGCTCTGGGGTAGAATATTTTTTTTTCATCGATGTGAGTTTCTAACTCATATACACTATCGCTCGTCACTATCTATTTCCTGTGTCAACATGAAACCAATTCCAGTATTCGACTCATGAATCTTAATGGTAAACACTCTCGTAAAGTCCAGGTTTATTATAGATCGGCGCGGACAACAATAAAATGTGTAACCAAATGGAAGTATCTTGAGCTGTGAAGGTCCACTGAAACTTCCTATTGGCAGTATTTGCTATTAGACTGATGATTGGAGCTGTCACTGTAGAGAACTCGGGGATAAACCTTCTATACTGTTTTACTATCTTTGTGTGTCTCTTAATCCAGTCCGGTCAATAATATATCTGAAGTACCCGATTTTCTTAGCAGTTCCATGTGCTATTCAAACGTTTGTGACAAGTCAACACTGCGAACGTTCTTTCAACCGACAAAGAGTTTGACTAGTATTACACAAAAAACCGCTTGTACTGGAAGAGACCAGATACAACGAACGATTGAATGGCGTCTTGTGCCGACTTGCTAGATATAACTTTATCGATCAGAAGGCATTGCTCAGATCCAAGCTGGACAAGATTTTTTATCATTTGTCATAAAATCCTGTTGATGTATGGTAACGGGTTGGTGTCCTTTAATGTCGCTTCATAGTGCATGTAAACGTAATTTAATCCAACTTGACGGTTTCGGCACACAAACTATGGGGTGTGCTCATTCAGTGAGACTGACCTCTTCACAATTTTCATTTTGGATGTAATAACCAAAAATTTATTAACCTTACATTTCGCAACGATAACAAATGGGTTATCCACAGCATGATTTACATCGTGAACTGTGTCATCCACGATTTTAATCCGTGAATTAATCGGAAGAAACTCAAGCCCCAAACTTTTCAGCAACGCATTTATGTCCCATCTGTAAACAAGTTACAGTGCAAACGAGCACCTCAACCTCGATACGCCGTCTTTTATGCCTCGAATGTCGTCTTTTATGTCAATTATGCTTTCAATGAGATCTATACTCTTGAATCTACTATCGCATACTGAGCCAGGGGGCTATTATGAAATTTTTGAGTTTGATTCTTTTCGATATCGAAAAAATTCGCCCTATTATGAACCTTAAAAAAACATTGAGGCGATTTCTTCGAATGCACTATACGATGACCATTTAGTAGATGAATTTTGCATTCGACCGTTCGAATTTTCCCAAAGCAGTTAATCATTGTTTGCGTGAAAAATGTATTTAAAATTATTTATGAAATTATAAGGTTAACTAAATATACAGCGTGTTTGGCGCGTAGGCGATTAAAATCGTACGTAAAAATCGATTTTAGTACAGATTTTTCGATCAGTTTACAATAAAGTTTTTCAAAAATAATAATGCAAACAGAAAAAAACTCGTCTTATGTTATAAAACAAACTTAAAGCAGGCATAACCCAAAAAATATTATTGAAGTAGAATGACAAGTGCGACGTGTTATCTCTTCAACCCACAACGCGGACGTCGTTAATTTGATGACAAAACAAAACAAACAAGTTGCTAACCTAAAAGTTGATGCAGACTATAATGCCTACATGTCGGGCATCGACAGGACTGACCAAATGGTTTCATACTATGCTTGCCCAATATCCGCTGATACATGAAATTTATTTTCCACTTGCTGGATATAAGCATTTGGAACCCGTGTTGGATTTACAATAAAATCATTATAGACGGCCCATTGTCTTTATTAGAGTTCGAAGAAAAAATTATGAAGTCTTACTTAGGACAACCTTCCGCTCAACAGCGCCTATCCAAAATTCAACCAATAATGGGACATTTCCGACACGTCGTAAATCGCAAGAGGTGTCGCAAACGTTACAATACTGGTAAGAGGACTAAGACCAAATGCGTTGAATTTGTAAAACCAAAGAAGGCGAGGAGATTGGATTTTGTGCATGTCCATGTCCAGTTTAGGGTGAGATATTTAAGAACTATAACCACAAGTTGTTCGACCCAAAGAATTATGTAACACAAATGTGTAGCATATACAGTACCAACTGACGCATCGAGTTCCCAAAAACTAGTGTTACATGGGTGGTTTGTCTGAAACTCGAAAAAATGGGTGAGTGTCGAACGTGTTTAACACTTGTTTTTCTATTTCGAAAAAGATTTTTTTTTTGTGAAATACGAAAACAAGTGTTTAATAAAATGTGTTTATTAAGTGTAAGTGTATTTCGCCAAGTGCCTACGGCAAATAGTGTAAAAAGTATAAATATAAAGTAATATACAAGTGCAACACACAACAAAAAATATAATCTCGAACAGCGATCGACAAGTATATAAACGCCAACAGTTTGGGCCGCAGACATAGTTGTAATTTTACAAGTGTACAGTGCAAGTTAAAAAGTAATCAGTGTGAAAAAGTAGTGAACAATAAAAGTGAGCAGTAAAAGTGAATTAGTGAACAAGAGACTGTAGAGCGCCATGAATGAGGGTGTTGTAATCGGAGAACGAAGATCGCGACAAGCATTACCGACGCCAGGACTATCTGGCTACGGATTCCGCCAGCAGCCCAAAACGCCGAGCAGAAAGTCCAGCCTTGTTAAAAAGTTAAAAACGAGACAACCGGAGCTACGGTGCAAAAAGAAATAACTATTACAGAGCAACCGCCTACTCCTGAACAACAGAAGTCACCCTTGGACATTGGTGCCATGATGCATCCACATTTGATTCAATTCAAGGGAATGGGATCTTAATTCACAGAACAATGCGCTAGTTAGATCGGCAAGTTACAAGATTCGATCAACTCCGAACAGAATACGGCGATAAATTAGATCAAATACAAGCAGAGCAAGGAGGACAACTTACTGAGCTTCGCAAGAACAAAGTACACAATTGGCAGAACTACGAGCGGCACAAGGTGGTCAGCTTGCAGATCTACGTGAACAACAGAGCGTATAGAATGAGAGCTCGCCGAAATTGAGCGCGCCCTTGATCTCCAAGTTAAAGAGCTTAGAGGAGAAATTAAGGCACTTGAGGAAAAAATTCGGTGTCCAGTTCCAGGAATTTGCAGGAGAAATCACAGGAGTCTAAATATAAAATTAAGCAAGAGAAGGCTAGCCAGATAAAACGTTCCTAACACAACCGATTGCGGAAAATTCGAGGAGAATTTTAAAGCAATAACTGACGGCGAAATCCCATTCGAAAATTTTAAAGTACAGTTTCATGCGGCAGTGCAGTACAATTGCTGGGGTGCAGGAGAGCAGAACGCATTAGAGAATTATGCAAGATTTAACTCCAAAGCAATCAGCAACTACGTGGCGATAGTCTACAAGGTCCGGGGAGAAAAGTAACGAAATTGGCGCGTCAAGGATACAGCAATACAGCTGCAGATGTGTTGAATGGACTAACAGTGGACGCTTCTATCGATATTGTGAAGGGCGACCATCTGAAACTTCATTTAAGAACGAGTAGGAGAGGTAAAACCATGTGAATGAAGTATTGGCGTTGGCTTTAGAATATGAAGCACCCAGAGCAAGTTTAACCACTGACTCAGTAAAGGCGCACAAGCTGGATTCCAATGATATTACCAAAAAATAGTTGAGACAACTATCACTAGGCTATTGGAATCATATACAATTATAACAGTCAAGAGCAGAGCCAAGTGACATCAATGTCAGAGAAGATGCGGGGAGTTGAATGACAATATACGAAGGTGAATGCAACGAAGATGTGATCGTTTTAGGAGGCTGGTTGATTTCTGAGATATGCAGCATGAAAACTGGCGAGAAGAAGAGACACCGGGAATATTAAAAACCACATAGAGTTCAAGGACCAAAGAAGAAATAAATAAATAAATAAATAGAAAATTCCAGTGCAATTTTTGAGTGTGAGCCTTTGGCGAGTTACGGCAGAGGAGGGATCAGAGACATGATGAATCAATATGGGAAGCATCTAGGAAGCCGAGAAACGACCGATTCATCAAGCAGTCAGAGGAACCATAATCCAAGAAATGTCAAGATGAATGTCAAAAATATCGGCCACTATGAGTAACAGATACCACAACATTTTGGAGATGGACGGAAAGTCATGCAGAACGATAGACTAAAGACTAGATACGACATTGGCTATGTCTGTTAGTGCTAGTGTTACAAATTCTACTGTACACAAGCATATCACTCGGTGGTCGAGTGGTAAAGTTGTACACCACCAAGGTTATCAACATAAAATTCGAGAGTTCGAACCCAGTAGCTTAATAGTATTATTATTCACATCAACAATGTTGTTGGATCAAGTAATTCCTCCAATATTGATTGGGAATTGGATTCTCGATTAGCATACCAAGTGGAGAAGGATATGCAGATAATCAAAGTTTAAAATTATTGTAATCCATTTCACCATTCAACAGATAATTGTTTAATCCAAAAAAATATGATAATTTTGAAATTGAAGGCGCCAAAATGTTTGTGTTTGAAATTACGTTCAGGTCAAACGCAAAACTTTTGTATTCTATATATATTTTTAACATGTGGCACTTATCAACTATACTCAATATGCTAAACATACAACGTGCACAAAAAAGTTTAATAATTGCAAAGTCTATTAACCTCTTTCTAAAATACAATCTTCTTTATAGAGTTTAATATGGAATTATTTTGACGTAATGATGAAGGATCATATTAATCAATCATCGCAGCATCGCATCAGTAAAAAAGCTTCAACAGCAACAACAAAACTAATTTATTTATTCTATTTTCGTTGTGAACTCGATTGGCTGACACAGAAAGTAAAGTAGAAAAATCTGTACACTTTCCATATAGCCATATAAAAATACAATGCTCCCCCACCCATTTCGAACTAATAATATCCAGTGTGTCGACGATACACACTCGTAAAATCAGCAAAAAAATAATAATTCGTTATACAAAAAAATAATCTCGAAATTGATTATTAATGGTCTCAGGTGATTTTTTGTATTTACCAATTTATTGATTGAATATTTTGATAATTTTAAAATTTTGGCATTATAATATCGTATAATATAAAGCTTCATCTCGATCATGCCCGACCCTCTGTAAATACTACATATACTATGCTTATATACAAGAAAATTTTATTTATTTAACGAATTTTGTTGTTCTTTTTCTGGCTACGTCATGATTTTGATAGATAAGTAAATTTACTTAAAATGCATTACATCGCACGTTTTATTATTGTGGTGTTATTTTATATATGGTCGAATATTCAGAATAGATTGATATATTCCCATGTACATGTAATATAATGGTACCTAGGACGAGGACAGCAGGTGAATAAAAAAATTATTATTATGTCAAAAAAAAGTTGGTAACATAATTTATACAGTACAGTTTTTCTTGGAACGAACCAAAATATAAAAATTCATTATGTCGAAAAAATAAATGAAAATTTAATCTTTTTTTTATATACATAATGTCCTGTTTTTCATCTGCATATACACATACCCGAACACACCCATTTGCGAGATAGAGTAGTAGTAGGTAATGGAAAAAGATGAAGGAAATGAAAAATTAAAATAAAGAAGCGTTCCGGGTAAAAAATAAACGTAACCGCATAAAATCCAGGAAACACGAAATATCATCAATCAAGATTATTATTATTTTTTCATTTAATATTCACTTATCTGTTGTTGGTTTTTTAACATTTTTATTTTCATATTTGTGTGTGTGTATGGGTATAATGTTAATGAATTTTCACGAGGCATGAAAACCATAAAAATTTAATTCACTTCGTATATTATTAATTCTAGAAAGGAAATTAAGAAATCGTAAGAGCCGAAAATGACCTTCAGCCGTTTATTAGGTGCGTACACAATGTGATGGAACTTACAATGATTAATTGTTAGGCTGCTATGGCATCTAGATAACAATTTTTTGAAAACGTTGTTGGAATTTTTAACATTACAACAATCATTATTATTATGCAGATGATAAGATTGGATCCGTTCACAGTGCTAAGCAGTATTGTCTGCACCAAGCCTTTCCTTAATATTCTACATATGTAGACAATGTATGTAGATAATTAAAACATGATGCAGACAATGTAGTAATATGTTATTTCAGAAAAAATGGGAGTGTGATTATGTTGGGTCCAAAGTCCAACACCCCCGACTTACCTTTACCACGAATGTATGTAAAGATCTCGAATACACGACTTGTTTTTTAACTTTCAATTCCTTTATTTCATTCAATAAAACATATAAGTATGCAATAGTTTACAATATTTAAATATAATATTTAATGGTAACAAACTAAACGTAGAACCATTTAATAAAAGCATCAGTTTCCCCAGTGGATATATTGTCTTTTGAAGGGGTTTTCCGAATTTAATTGAGACCATAAAATATACAGTGTATATAATAAATAAATAAATAAATTATATTTGCAAACATAAATAATAATAAGTAGACACGCGTATACATTTAATGCAATTTTACAATCACCCTGGAGCAGAAAACGCAAGATGTTCAAATGGCAATACTCCTTAACAGTTCGTATTAATTTTACCGGTTTTGGTAGTTTATTATGATTTAGCGGGCCAATATGTAATATCTGTTTCATACCATATTCAATATTAAACGCTGCCCTACACATATTATGTGCGAATCGAGTCTAATACATATAGACAGGAGTACAAATTATTAACATATGCTACAATAAATTGTTTAACATTAATAACGGAAGAACACTTTTAGCGACACTAGAATAAAATTAAAAGGTTGAAAACAAATGTGGCAATTTATATACAACTTTAAGAGCTTTTTTTGTTGAGATTGAACTTTACATAACCTAGACTTAAGAACCTAATGCCATAAGCCGCGAGTGAATGAACGCAAAATAAATATTACGCAGTACTGATTAAGGGATAAAATAAGAAAATTTGCGCATATTGCCAACCAAAGGGGCTATTTTCTGGCAAATGTGACCAATATGGCTTTCCCAATTTAATTTTGAATCAAATACCAAACCTAGATACTTGTAACTGTCAACTGTTTCAATATTTATGTCGCATATACTTAAATTAAAAGTGATATTTACAGTTTTATGGGCCGATTTAAATAATTTAATTTTAGTTTTCCTTCCATTTCAGTACCAACACCAATACGAAATCCATATTGATATCTATAAAAGAAATTATGTTCTTTCAAAAAATAGCTTAAAACTTTCTCCAGTAATTTATCAAAAACGGACAATATTGAAATTGGACAGTAGTTATGAACATCTAGCTTGTCATCACTTTTAAAGGCAGTTTAAGGGTCTATACGTCATAATCGCTGGATGTCCAAAGCCATTTATGTATTGAAAGTATTTATCTTTCGGGAGGAATTTAAGTGAACAGCACAAAAACAGAAGAATTTACGGGACATTTGCATTTTTGTCGTAAGATTTTATGTGAAAATTTGGTTCCATTGCACAAAAGCTGCTAAAGCACCACAGCTGGATTTCAACTATTTACGAGATATTTATTTGTACAAAACACATGACGAAACGTTGGCGATGGCTGTACTGAATAAAATATGTGGCCAATTGTGGTATTTATCCGACGAAAGCATCGCATTCTCTTTTTACGACGAAAACGTCTCTAGTTGGATATGAAGAGGGATGTAGAGGCCGAGTCAATTAAGCGCGTCGAGTTGAAAATTGGTGATGTAAAAACATTTATTACGAAACAACTAGCAGATTTTGTTACACCAAACACTGGCGATCTTTTTAAAAGGTTCAATATTTCTACAGATTTCTTGAACAAAGATCCGGATATGTGGCCTCAGGATGATAATTTCAAGAATGGAATGAAGATTATCAGTCAAATAAAAGTCGTAAATGATATCGCAGAACGTGGTGTTAAATTAATACAAGATTATAATAAGAAATTGACAAGAAATGAAGATGACATGTAAAATTTACTACAAGTCGTAAAGGACTACACACAGAAGTTTCCAACATACACCAAAACAGCCTTAATACGTAGAATATTAACTAAGATTGATTATTTTAATACTAAAAATTAATTTATAATATCATTGTATAGAAGAAACATTATGCATTAATAATAAAAAAAAATATAGTAATACTTGTTTTTATATTTTGGAAATTTGGCAATAATCTCGCTATTTGTTAACCGATTTTCGATATCTTTGATGTTTTGGAAAGGTAATTATCTCATCTATTGACCGCAATTTTTATTTAGTCTGAGAAATTTTTTTAAATAATTTTTCTGTTCGTTTGAAAGTGAAAAATCGTAAAAAATACCGTTTTCATCGAACTTCGCGCTCAAGTCGCGACCTCTAAACGACCTTCGATCGACCCAATATTTTTTCTGTTTAAGTTTTTAGCATTACCTCACATTTCTAGGGGGTGTCCCGTTAGAAATTGGAACTTTCAAAAATTTGGTCCACCCTATTCGCACTATATATTTTTCAGCCGGAACCTTATATCCAACCAGAACCTAATAAAACCAGCCTAATACCATTTTTAAAATGGCTCTTGCTTCCCAAAAAAAACGCCGAACAAATAATTCCAATAAGACATCTTGGAAGTGCGGATATCAATGCGTCAGAAGTGTTGTTAATCGAATCAGATATGGTAGTCGAAGTCAAAGAAAATAGCTTGGAAGAAAACTGGTAGGGACAAAATAAAAGCAGCAACTCACAAAGCGGCGTTAAAAATAAAAAAAACGTAGAAGCAAAATTTCCATATTGCAACCGGAAGATAGAATCTATACAAGGAAAAAATTCCAATTTTAAAAAATGAACATTTAAGTACTGACAAAAGCGGCATATCCACTATCAATACGTGTCCGTTTGATGGCATTTTTGCTATCATTGCCTCATTATGTTTTGATGACAGGCGACTTCGAAATGAAATGTTTGGTCAAACTGTAACTAGCAAATTTGCCGGATTTTTAGAAAATGTTTACAATTCCACGACAAGCATTGGTAAATTATCTGCGGCGATTCATAACAATCGTAATAAATTTCTAAATGAAATTTTTTGCCGAGAACATTTTATTAAATCGGGCAACTATAGCTTAAATAACGGGTCACTTTCATTGTCAAACGATTTTGAAATCTATCCAAAGCGTGAGTGATTTGATTTACAGCTTCAATATGTCGACAACCTGTTTGGTAAAATCTACATTTCCCATGTATATTGGCCCATAATAGTTTTCCAAAATTCAATCGGATATGTAGAATTTTGACATAAACTATTTTTCAGCAACAAATCGAGCCTTGTACACAAACTAATTGATCAGGACGAAACTTTAACTGCTAACTTAACTTGGGAGATCCCAGTGACAGTTTCCATAGGAGCATTTTCGATGTTTGAAACTAAAACGTCATACTTTATTTTATTCCATTAATTGGGCGATCCTAGCGAAATTAGGTGGAAACCTGTGTACTGAAGTACCAGTCCCAATGAAAGCTTTTTCAACTGTTGCAATGATGTTGACAAGTTTAGCATTTTCAAAAATCGATAAAAAATTACAAATTTTGATATTCTGCTTAATTTTTAGCCAAGAAGGTTGGAATTCTAATTGATTTTCTAGGAATTGATTCAGGGATATTTTTTTGATTATACAAAACAGTTTTACCAAATGTCCGGAAAGTTTTATCTTCGCATCGAAAATCATTTATGGTAAAAGAAAATTCGACTGTTGGTCACAACATCTCTTCGCTCCATTTGTTTGCCTTATTTGAGGAAACCAAATATCGTAAACTAAAATAAGAATGAAATGACATAACAGCTTCGTACTGACAACTAGTTCTTGGTCCAGAGTCACTGCAACTTGTATGAAAAATTCTATAATGTTTCACAAACAGGCTTGTTTTGAAAATGACCAATTTACTGCTAATTTTGGCATTTACTATCGCGTTTACATAATATCATTAATTTCACTGTTCCGTTAATCTTTAGGTTAGTTCATGTATCTTTCAGGTTAATATTCAAGTTAGATAATATTTAGTAGTCTAACTTTTATTCATGTGGGTCCAATATCTATAAAGTGTACACTAATAAAATTTATCCGAGATCATCCATAGTTGGTTTTGATTTATAACCATTTTATCTTAATTTAAATTTTTTTGTGTTCATTTCATTCTAAATAAAAGCAACAAAGCACAAAAACACTCAAGTGTTGGGGTTTAAATTGATTAAAATATCCAAATAAAAAAAAGAAAAACAAGTAATTTTCATTTTCTTCCATCCACATATTATATAGACACACTTAAGTTATTTTCATCACCCGAAGTTTGTTGTTGTTGTTATTTTAGGGACGAAAATAAATGAAAACAAATAAAAACATCTAATAACAATAAAACATAAAAAGAAAGTTATCCAACGTTTCCTTTGCCATCACACTGGCATTACAAAAGGTTTTTCCCCAAAAAATATTTCCATCCTTGTCGGCTGCAAAATACGTATATAACAGTATGTGTTGGTCCCCCTCTTGAGTTTTGTTTTCTACATAAAATACGTAAAGTCCTTATTTGAAGTTTGAAGAGAAGTAGCAACCAACAGCAACAGCAGCAAGACGGAAAATAAAATAACTTAATTTTTTTTCGTTTGAATTTTCTTTATCATTTTCATGTCTTTAATAATTTTGTTGTGTGCTCTGGTATAATGAAAACAAACAAAAAATGTAAATAAATAAATAAAATAAAATTATTACGTTACTTGCTCGTCTCGTCGTTTCTGCGTTTTGCTTTTGCAAAAAATGTACAAACAAAAAGAATTTAAGGACTTAATCAATTGCTGCCCTCCCGTGATGATGTTAATAATGATAGTAAAAAGTTTGTTGTATAACTCAAATTTACAGTTGTTTTTCGTTGTCTTTAAGTATCTAAATAAAAATTATTCGCGATAATTAAATAAAATTTTATGCTAAATAAAATTCCAAGTGAATGACAGGAACAAGTTTAATTAAATTTTTTTATTAAGTTTAATTTCAGGCACTTGGAAATTCCTATTTATGTACAGAGTGTATATATACTCCCTAAGCATGCAGATAAGAATTGGATATATAAAATCAGCACGTTTATTACGTGATCACTAGAAATAACTCGAAAACACAAGATACCAGCAGATAACCTGTTGTGAGATGTTGGGTACTATTAATAATATATTTAATAACTTTTTTGTTACTGAAAGCTCTGTGCTATATAATTATTTAGTTGAAGTACGTAAAATTGGATATCTTCATGATAAAATCTAATAAAAAACTTTTCAATTTCGTCTAACTAGTTTTTACTTTATTAATAGTTTTCAAAAGTTTTTGTTCTCTATCGACTTATTAGTAATTAAAAATATAGATTTTTAATAGTCTTAATTTTTTACAGTTTATCAAAAAGTTGTAATTATTATACAACGTCTTTATGCATTAGTTCAAGTGAATTGACACTATTTCTTCGTGATGCATAGAATTTAATATAAATGAGGAGCAATTTTATCCAGAATATCATTGTTGGGATGTTTAAAAGCGATGTGTCCTCAAAATTTTTTCTCGCGATGTATTAATTTAGGTCGTCGTTTTGACAAAAAATATCAAAACAATTTATAATATAATTAAATTTATATTTTATTTTATATTGTAGAGTGAAAAAGCAAAAAAGTTGCAAAAGCAATACTTAATATGAGGGTTAAAATAGAATCACTAAAAAAGAACGCGAGATCAATGCAAGATATGCCAAGGCTTTAACCACACTTAAAGATATTGAGGGCGAGATATTACGAGCGTAAAATGCACTGCTAAACACAAGGCGAAAGACACCGACCAAATGACATAGTCATTAAATCTTAAGCGTTTTGATCGGGAGGTACCGGGTTTGAATCCTGATAAGAGGCAGGATGCAAAGTCAAATTTCATCAACAGATTTCGATCTGTCGTGAAACGTAACACATTTTGACTCCTTGTCGGTGTTCAAAGCCTATGTGCCGACTCATTTTTCATGCCTGTATAGGCTGGTATGGAGCTTGTAATGTGCAGATCGTCTTAAATTGGTAATATAGACTAAAGTAAGGACGCCGAAAGCACAACCACAAAAGAGCAGGGTGAGTCTTGAGCCCGAAAATAGATAGCATTGTAAATAAAAAAAAATGGCGAAAGAATGTCCAGTAAGACGAATCGAATGTGCAAGATGTATAAACTGCAAAGATTAAGAAATAAAATGCATCAACTACACTAAATAAGAGCAAAGAGGAGAGACATCCTACTCTCAAATAATGCAGAAATTAAATAATGCTATTAAAGAAAATTCACTCGAACGGATATTCCAGCCGAATTTTCAAGTTAGAAGAAATGTCCTCAGGTGAAAATTTAACACTTCACACCCTTAGTCATTCAAGCTTATTATAAAATAATGCAAGACTTAAGTATATTCAAATTAAATACTTCTTTTCTGGTATTGCTTAAAAATAAACGACATAAGCTGATGATACAATAAAATTAAAATGTCTTTGTTTGGATTTTTTTTTTCGACTATAAAGAAATGTGTGAGGGAACCGTTCCGGAAATTTGTGTTCCAAGTGCAATCTTTAGGTGATTTACATATTTATAGTCGACCACCAAATGTTCACCATTTGGTGGTCGATTATTTTCACCAACTTAAATGTTCACTTTGATATTTCTTTAACCACGGCAAAGTAAAAAAAAAACAATATAAGCGGCAGGAGTCGCGTGGCCAAAACATGAATATAAATTTATTTCAAGAAGTATTATGTAAAACGTGTCAAAGGAAACGCATTCGGCTATGGAGCCTTCAGTATCCGCCAATGATTTGCCATTCGACAGGCGTGGATTATTGGAGCTAACAAGATTATTGTTTATAATTTTTTGTTTTAATTTTTTCCGAATATTTTCTAACATATGTACATACTTATGTTGGTTTTGCTAGATTGAATTACCACAACTAGAAAAGGTGGTACATTGAGTTTGTGGTGGTACTTTGATGATGATGCTGATGCCGTTGAAGTGATGCTGACGATGATGATGATATACCCTAGTGGTCAAGTGTCCGATGATAAACTAACGGATTATGTCTTAGCACACAATACCACTGCGTATAAGACGGCATGGGGATCTACTAGGTACGCATAGATATGGATGAGGATCCTAATGCTACTGATGATGTATCGCGTATTGCAAGGTATATGACCAAGCGATAGAATGAATTGCCATTGTCTCAACAATTAAAAGCACGCAATGGAGCAGAGTGGGCAAAAGAACAATTTTTATCATCTGAAACGAGCTCTCGCAATGTTCTTCATGAATCAAGTATGTACATATAATTCACCTCACTACTATTCTTCGATTCTCTATAGGTATATTACATTGCTTTGTATGTCTCAATTATTTAAATTTATGGCATACCATTCAAGCAGTAAATGCCATTAAAACCGCATAAATATGGTGGAATTATTTATCGGGGACGACAACTTGGAGCCGAACGGCCAATGTTGTGAAAAATCTGGTTCTTCAGTTTGTGAAACTGGATGAAAGTAGGGGTTGGAACGTCTCTACCGTTATATCTTTACAACATAATTGCATCTGCCTTATTCGGAACATTGCGCAAAATCAACCGCTACATCTGCAGTTGACCACGATGACGGACTAGATAACTGGCGTTCCAAATAACTGGCATTAAATCGAAATTTGATACATCCAATTACAAAATTTGATGAAAAAATCATAAATGATTGAGCCAACAGGACATTAGAGGTAAGTTAATCACTAATTTCATGTATGTCAGAAGTGAGAAGCACGATTCAGATATATAGACACGAGCTGATTGATAAAAATTCTAACAATTTCAAATATCAAAAGACTCTCGGTTACGTTCTTCGTTTTCTTAGTAATTGTAGGTTATTAAAAGTTATACAAGCTAAGCTGATCACTAGATTAGACATTCAGAAGTTGTATTTTACCGAAACATACCTTGCCTTGTAAAGCAGCAGGATAGACTTGAATCAAAGCAACACCATCTGTTGGGGAAAAAATCATTTAAATTTGGTTTACAATTTCCTACATAGAATATCTGACAGTAGTACAAATATTAATTGTCAAACACATTAACAAGCTTCGCGAAATGCCAGAACATAAACTATCGACTCCATCCTCGTATAAACATCGTAAAGCGAATATAATTCGTTCAAAATCCATGTTTCTATTAGATTCTGAATGTTAGAATTAACGATACTACTAATTTTATGTACCGAACGATCGGTATTTTTTGGTAAACTCTCATTGAAGATTTATATCTAGTTGTTTTCGTTTGGATATGCCTACGTTACGATTTATTGTGAAAATTCAATGAAACACATATTTTTATCCGTTTCGGAATTTTGGGTTCTGGAAAGTAGTTCAATTCTTTGAAAAAGATACTTTTTCCCATATTGTATGGTAAAACGGTATGACTTTCGTGTAACCCGGGAAACTCTATTTGAAATTTTTATTATTTATTTACAGTTTAATGGTAAGTGACCAAACGATGAAAACTAGTGACCAATCCTGACAAAACCATTCTAATCGTCATTAGAATCAAAACTTTTGGATGGGATACCGAAAAAGCGGAGCTAGCAATAGGTATGTCTTTTCTCAAGTTGAGTTTTATTTTAAGTCGAAATAACGTCTTAAAATAAAACTCAACTAAATAATGTTTTAGTCGATACACTTTTTCAGCGATCCTGTAAGCTCTGTTAAATGGTAAACAGTAGTTTGGAATTTATTTTGCAAAATCAACACTGACGGTTGCAATTAAAAAGTGTTGGCAGTTTCGTTGATTTTATGGAATAGCACTTTCTTTCCAAATAGTTTGCATCTCATAAATTGCTGCATATTCAACAATGCATCAACCTCGTCCCAGGTACATCACCATTTTTAAGCAATTACTAGTCAATGAAACCTTTCTGTTGTAAATAATTTAAATTGCTATTCTATTATTAAAAGGTAATCATAGATTTTTTTTATTTAAGTAAGTCCCTAAAGATTACAGTTGTTTCAAATTCGTTGGTCATATTATCATAACATCGACCCAATTTCAACATTAATTTGAAATTTTTCAAAATTTGTATGTCCTCTATTTTGGTAATCACATCTATAAAATATATTTTTATAACCTTGACCCACAATTTAAAAAGATATTTCTCGTTCGATGTAAACGAACATTTTTTATAGAACACCAAATCGAACAAAAAATATGAATAAATTATTATATATTAGCATACCAAATCTCAAATGAGAATAATTTGCATATACTCAAACCTACAGAATTACACAACCAAAATAAAATTTAAATAGCAACTAAAAATTATATAGCAGCACATTTTCGATCATTTTATCTATTTAAAATTAAATTAATTTATAACCAAAAATAGTAGTAATATTAAATACTCGCAAATAAAAACATTGGAAATACAAATATTAGAATAATTGGAACATAAGCAATTATTGATAATCTAATAGGCAAATACGACGCACCCTCGAAGTACTACCCCATCGAATACAACAGTCAAACAGTGAATGAAAGAGATTACATTTGGTCGTATACAAACAAAAGCAAAGTCTTCTGACGTTAAAATGACTATAAGTTGAAGATGTGTGAGAATACTAAGATTGTAAACATCCCAACTGATTGTGTGGGCAACATTATACGGTAGAAGACCTTGAAAATTCATCGAGCGACCAAAAACGCAACATTCGACTCTCGAAGTTATGGAACTTGAAGCAATGGAATTGTTTTTTAGGATAAGCAGGATAGTTTTACCAGAATCAAGGAAAAAACAATTATGTTTCATAGAGACCAGCTCACAAAGCAATTTCACAACCAAAATCACCAGATTGGGCTGTAGATTTGGTACTCTGCGGTTATCTGTTTCCAAATACTAAGAAATTATTAGTTGGCTGAAAAATTTATTCAAATAACATGTTGAAAAATCAATTTAAATTTGCTCAGAAAGAAACCATTTTTTACTCTAGCCCAGGACTATTCGAAGACCTTTTGCAATATCAATACTTCAAGTTCCAAGTAAAACATCAATTACCATATTTTAGAGTTTTCCTGATGGTGAGGCTAATCAAAAGTTCTAGAAAAAATCTAGAAAACATCAAATAAAGTGTTATTTAAATGACTTTAAACTATATAGATATTAAAATTTTAATGAACAGACTTCAACGCTTTCTGTATTAGCACACTTATAGCAGTCACTAGCACACTATGGGACAAATATCTTAAATGTGCTACATTTCAGAATCTACTGAAACTATGAGTTTTCAAAAGACAACAACTAAAGATGATGATAATGGGTGTCCCAAAATTCACCAAAAGTTTGAATTAAGTATCATTTATGCGGGGGCAGGGGCCCTATTCTCGAAATCGGTGAAATTTCCGAATTCGGAATATAATTTGCGTTAAAATTCTTTATATTAGTTGTTTTCCAATCGACCACCGCAAGTACTTGTAAGCGCGAAAAATGTATATTGACTAAAGTGTCGATTGGAAAGCACAAAAAATGTCAAAAGCAAAATATAACCTAGAAATGTGTAGTTTATTAGTGATGACATTTTAATAAAAAAACATCTATGTATACCGGAATTTAATTAGCGCTTCAAATTCGACATTCAATTATATTTTTGACAGAAAAATACTACACACAAACTAGCGGACAAATTTCGTAACTGCTTTCATCTACTCATCATAAACCCATAACGTGTGGGCTGTTGCAAAAAAATCAAGGAGACCTTTTTCCTGCTCAGGAAGGAAGTTCAATACATTATGATCGATTTTTGTGGGTGTGGGCTCTTGTAATAACATAAATGGTTTGGTTTTTAAAGAATCGTATTCCTTAGAAGTAGTTTTGGGGGTTTATCTATTTGCATATGTTCTAGTTAATTTGTAAAATTTTACTGTGCCACCGCCACCACTATACAACTAAAATTAACAGAAATAATGCGAAAAGCATGGTGTTATGAAAATAATGGTTTTCGAAAAATTGCACCCATTATAGGGGTAGTTTTTTGGTGATGAACTATGCCGATATGTTGTAATTAATTTGTAAAAAAATTCAGAACCATTTTCATTTTAATTGTGCTAAAAGTGTTGGTGCATCATTAAGGTCATTTTACTGGGTAGATTGAAAGTAGGCAAACTGTTTTCGATTAAATATTTTTCATAACTACCGCCAGATTGCTTGCATTTTGAAATAATCTGTTAAACTTTAAGATATATATATAATTTAATTAAACATTAATTTATTTAGAATGGTTTATAAAAACCAAAACTATTATCTAGTTCCCACCAATAACTTACTGTACATAATTTAAAAAAGTTTTACATTTTTGTGTATTAATTGTAAAATTGATATAATCACGTTTAGTTTAAAAAAAAATTAAATTATCTAAAGCTAAACAAAATAATTTCATAAACTATTTTTTTTTTTCTAAACTAGTTTGTTACATTATCATCATCCTTAATTTTATAACAAAAAACCCAAAATTTGTTTTGCACAATTTGAATAAAGTATCTGTGTAGTGTAATAACCGGCCACTAGCAATCTCGTAAAAAAGAACTATTACACTACAAACGTTACTGGTCGTACATGTAGAGCTGCTCTACACACATAACATAACTATTTGGTTTTTATAGTTAAAAATATTTTTATAACTATTACTATTATTATAAATAAAACATTAAAATGTTTTGGAAAATAATTTTTATTTCAGTTAGATAATTGAGTGGTTAAATGGTGGTTATTTGGTCGTACTTAACTTTAAATGCATACATATCTGTATTTATACCACACGGGTATAAAATTTAATTTTATATAATCGTAATATCAACCGACACTACATTATATCTAGTTATATACTATATACTCGTAGTTTATGGAATAGTTCAAGCAGAAAAATATATACCATATATACATATTAAGGGGTTGTTATACACGAATATAACGTTTATATGCGGAACACACAATTTATGATGTATAATTGCCAATTAGTGTTAACGGTATGTGTACTTTTAAAAAAATTCTACTGAGATATCAAACTTCCAGTACATCTCATCTCTTCTATGTACCGGGATAAGATGTCATTACTTAATTACTAAAGTCTTTACACAGTCTAGATCAGTGATTCACATATTATGTTCCGCGAGTTATTTGACTTTGATTCATATTTTTACAATTCGCATATTATCGTATTTTAATATCTCTGATCACACAATTTGCCTAGATTTAGCTAGCCGTTACCGGACGTCTGGACAATTTATAATTCACAAATTAAACTAAACTAATACGCGAAGATAACCGCACGCAAAAAATTCGCACCAACAGAGATCAAAATCCGTTCTCAAAACATCTTAAAGCGTCATTGGTAACCGTCAAGCTTTGTCACTGTAAAACCAGTAGTTGGCACTGTTTCTACTTTCTGTAACAGCAACGAAATTAAGAAAAAGTTGCGTTAAATGATTAATGCGGTACAAAACAATATTACAGAGAAAAACGTCAGGGACATTCGTCAAAACTAATATTTAGCGGTTTACTAGATCATACATAATTTGATATTTTAAGTCATTAAAACAAAATATAATTATTCATTTCACTCTGTGTCATACGGAATCATCTCTCAAGATAGGTTTTAAAAATTTGCAACTTCTACACACTTTGACGCTGGTCGAATTTGTTTAACCGATAGAAAAATAACACGATTATTCATCGAAAACGACAATTCATCGAAAAGCAATTCACTGAAAACGGCAATTTGTTAAAAAGCAAACCACCGGAATAGCAATTAATTGAAAACGATAATTCACCGAAATCAACAATTCACCAAAATCATCAATTAATCGAAAACGACAATTCACCGAAAATGACAATTTACTGACATTTCAACGAAAGCACAATTCACCGAAAATGACAATTCGCCGAGAAACAATTCACCGAAAACAGCAATTCAATGAAAAATGGCAATTCTTCGAAAACGACAATTCACCGAAAAAACTTCAATTTAAAAAAAAACTATAATTCACCGAAAACTAATATTTCTTTAAACAACGGCCCCGCTCATTCCTTTAAAAGGCGGAATTTAAATGATTTGCAATAATAAATTTAAAAAGAAAATTTTTGTCATACTGAAAAACCTGTTACGACTGTGTGATCGTAACCATAATTTTATTTATTTTATATTCCCCTCGGTTTGTATCTTGTTTAATATGTCTTTGCTTCCTTTACAGGTTGTTTGTTGATGATGGAGAGCGAGACCAATGTGCATCGGGTGTGTGAGAAGCAAAACGCTCTAAAAGAATAGTTTTTCTTGTATGCTTCTCGTTTGCATCAATGCGAATTGATGAAAACGAAAAACAGAGAAGAAAAGATATTTTTCTAGAACGTTTTGGCGTTTGTGCGGTGCGCGAATTTTTTAGTCAGTCTTGTGTAGAATATTAAAGAAAAAGTTTTATTTTGTATCTGATAAAAAGTCGGGTGCGACTTCGTGGTTTAGTTTTTATTGTTGAATAAAACAATGGTAGCCAAGTTTTCTTTTTTTTTTGAGACAAGAATTCTCGTTTATTGTTGTTAAATAAAAAAACTTTAAAAATAAAATGATACATACCTAATTGGTAGTTGCAAAAACCATTTTGTTTTTACAGTGGATCAAAAATAAAGTCGGACACCTACCATTTAATTCTTTATCACAGAATAAAGAGTAAAATAGAAGCTTTTTTAAAAAAGTCCAATACTTTGTTTAAAAGCTCTATTCATTACCTTACAAAAACACCAAAATAAAAAACAAAATTTTATTTCATTATAACAAAAAGAAATCAATAATATAAAAAAGAACTCGGACAGATGACAATACCTACTATGTTCATGGCAATTTTGATAAAACAAAAAGGGGAAATCCCCAAAATCAACATGCAATGAAAATATGTATCTACAATTCGAAGAAAATATTTAGTCATATGGTGATATCAACGCCGAGCACAACTTGGCCAAACATCTGTAGAAGTTAGAGAACTGGTTATTAAATACTACAACGACCATAAATCTGTTAGAGAAATAGCAAAAATAATAAATAAGCCACACTCAACGGTTCATGACATAATTCGACGATTTAATTTATCAAAATCTCTGGAAAATAAACCAAAATCTGGTAGACCCAAAATATTTGTGTCCGACGTTATTTTTGATCCACTGTATTTATAAAATAGACAATATTTTTGAAGTGAAACGATACTAGATTGTGAAAAATCATCGCAAAGGAATTAAAATGTATTAATGTAATTCCACGTTTGTATTTTTTTTGAACTATCAATCGAATTAACTAATCATAACTGAAAATGAAAAAAAAACGCGAAATGTTTCGAAGTGCAGTTTTCAGTATTTGCTAAATGAAAAAAATATTTATTAAGTTCCATTTATAGTTTTCTGTTATTCGGAAAAATACGATAAAGCGAAAAATAATAAAGACGCGAGCCAATGAAAAATTAACAAATTGAATACATTTATTGTGTCGCTACGGGTGCTTTGACTATTCAGAGCACATTTTGTTTTCGGCACGCCAAATTTTGACGGGTGCAGTGACGTGTTATTTTGGAGGCCGTATTAATTAAACGATACGCCCAATTAATCAGCAGGTGGCTAGTTGAGGCCACTCCATTTGACTTTGGTTTCGGCTAGCGACGCTCCACGTACAGGTAGCCAACCGGCCATTTGCAAAACGCCTATTTTCTACGGTTAAGGCGGAAAGTCGCAAACGATCTTCAGTAAGGCGAGGCAACGCTCAACCCATACGCGGCGGCCCACCAAGGCCATTTAATGGTGAAAATCATCGCAACGGTTTAAAGCGAAAGAACGCCCAATTTTTTATATCGGGGATAGGCCCCGCAACGGTCCGCGTGGGAGCACCTGTGGCATGATGGCCGGACAAGGCTGCAATAGAAATAATTTTTTTTTTTGCAAAAAATATTTTTATTAAAGGTAGAATTTTTAATTTTTCTTGATTTTATTTGTTTATCTCATATATTTTAAAGTTTTATATTAAATTTTCAAATTGTTGTAATCGAGCGACTCACAGCGGTGGTCTGTCGTGCCATCGGTGTGCATGGGTCTCGCGTCTCGCTTCTCATTTGTTTTTTTTCTCTCGGCGATTATTATTTTCGTGGTTGATTTTTTTTTAAAATGAATTCCTAATTTTTCGGTTTGGTGTGATGGGGGCGGGGACTCCGTTCCGTGTCGGTGTAGTGTTTGCTGTCCCTTGGTGCCTGTATGCGATTTCGAAACCAGGTCTTTGCGCCATTTGAATTCGAACGGGTTCGCGCACCACGGCACTTTACTCTGTTATAATTATGGTGTTGTTCGTTCCTCAAGTTTCGGCCGACGATTTTCGGCGGAATATCCGGTTTTATTTTTATTTAATTTGCGTTTTTTTATTTTTATTAAAATCTCTGTAATCACGGTGTAAGGCAGGATCCATGCAAGCCTCAAATCCCACGACTTATAGTACTTCGCCCTGAGTTGTAGCCGGCAAAAGATCACCGTGGAGGCCTCTGCATGCGCTTAGATGAAATCTGCAGGATGGCAGTAGCTATCCTGTAATAAACCGAAACCTTAAATCCCTGAAACGAAGAAAACTAACAATTTTGAAAAAAATAGTTTGCAAAATATTGAAAAAAAAAAAAAAAAATCTGTAGATAATAATCTCGAAATTTAAATTACTTAAATTCCTTTCTTTAAACTGAACTCTTTCAATTAGTGAATTTGGTGTCTCCTTTATATTTGGCAATAGCGCAAACTCAATCCATCATATTTATAGATCTTCAATCCTAACCTAAAAGCCCCCCTCCCACCCCCTGAAAAACACTGAGCGAGGGAAGGGTGGCGCGGTGACCTTTTGCGTGCCCGTTAGCTCCTATATATTGCAAAGATCAAATACCAAAAAACAAAATTAAAAATAAAAAATTTTAGTTTAATTTCAGAATTTCAAAGTCTAAATTAATTTTTTCAATATTTTTTACTTTTTTATTTTTTATTTCTGTAACTTACAGCGCATCCCCAATAGAATTCCTTATGACTTTTTCCTTACATAGAAGAATGTAAAAAAAAATGAGCAAAAAAAAATTTTTTGTTTCACACTTTTCTGTAAGGAAAAAGTCATAAGAAATTCTATTGGGGATGCGCGTTTAATAATAACCTTTTAATGAATTGTTTATACAGTGAATTGTGTTTTTCGATGAGTTGTCGTTTTCTGTGAATTGTTTTTCAATGAATTGTGGAACCCGATAGAATCTGTATAAAATTAACGGATTTAAAATTCAAAAGCCTGAATTATTTTTCAGTGAATTGTTGATCCCGTTAGAGACTGTATTAACAGATTAACAGATTTTAAAGTCATAAGTTAAAATAGCAGTGGTCTGGCTAGTAGCTATCGCATTGCTCGTAGTTTTCGGTAAATTTCTTTTCGGAGCATTGTTTTTTCAGTGAATATTTGTTTTCGGTGAATCGTTTTTCGATTATTTTATTTTTCGTCGAATTGTCGTTTTCGGAAAATTATTTTCTCGGTGAGTTGTCGTTTTCAGTAATTTGTTTTCCAATGATTTGTCGTGAAATCCGATAGAGCCTGTATAAGATTTACGGATTTAAAATTCAAAAGTTTAAAAAGCGCTGCTTTTGTAGTAATCTCGTTGCATAAGCAAAGTCAAATTTACTTTATATGTGCATTTTTCGCTGAAAGCTGTTTTGTCTCTATTTTATCTTAAAACAGTGGGTTTAAAGCATAGACAAATAACAATTATTCTCTTCGGTTTTCTGTATAATGATAAATGATGTAACCTACATAAATCTACGTATATATTGTATCTATCTGTCTATAACGTGGAAAAAATAGAATGACAACGTGAATAAGCATGTAAGCCATTTAATGAAAATACAAAAAACTAAAATTGGTAAAAGAAAAGCAGCAGAGTACCAAGCAGTGCTGGGACAACAACAACAACATCAAAAACCACAAAATGTATCATTTTCTCGTTAAATTATAGAAAAGTGATTATCTTGCCATAACTCTCTCTAGTTTGATGTAGTTGGATTACAATGTGAAAAATCATGATATTTATGAGTTGTTTGTCTATGACAGAAATTGTATACACGAATGGTATATAAAAAATATGGATATTGGAAACATGTTATAAAAATAATCATAATAATGAACTTTGTATGTATGACACAATACGTCTTGCAAACGATACTCGTTGAACGTTGGATATATTTTGAAATGGGGCTGGGTGTAATCTATTAAATAATTGGTACGCTTAGTACATTGAAATCTAATATATATTATAAAAACCACCCTCAATGTCTGTGACTTCCTAGAGTGTAGGCCAAGAGCCACGCACGCCTTAAACCCCACGGCTCATAGCACTTCTCCCTGAGTTGTAGCCGGCAATACATCACCGTGTGAGGCCTCTGCGTGTGCTTAGATAAAATCTGCGGGATGGCAGAAGCCATCCTGTAACATGGTGTTATTATGTTGTTAAATATTTTTCTATGGTTTCTTGTTTAATCATAAGACTAATTTTCCATAATGAATTCCTTGCGGTTTATAAGTCAGGAATATAATGTTCTTAGGCTGGGATCCAATTCATGAACTATTTTGTGACAATATACTCATTTGTAGGTCTAAAATAATTTGCTCTTCTTCAACACTAATCGAAGACTTGGCTGTTCTTTAAGAGAGCCTTCTGTTTGCAATTATCAAACGATAGCAAACTTATTGTAGACTTTCATATGTCAGCTTCCACAACAAAAGTTGTGAATTGAACCGCAGTCTAAGAGTCTTTATAACGAATCTGAATATCGGAATATCTGACTAACTCTAAAATCTATATATTTAACAGACAGGACTAATTTTAAACTATTTTCTAAGCTACATCTATAGTTACATAGCCTGATTAGTCTTCTCGGGCTTTAATACGCGATTTCTATTCAAAATAGGATTGAACATTTTGGTTAGATAACGATGAACTTGATGTGTTAGCACTGCTAAGTTGCTAAGTTGATCATCATGAAGCTGGGAAATGTGCAGATGGTTTAAATCAAAGCAGACTTCATTGACTTGAGATTTTGTCAAATCAATTGCAACGGGGAGAAATCGTGCTAATTAACAAATTTTAACAAAACATTATTTTGAAGTTTAAAAAATCGAAAACAATTCGAATCAACAACAGACACTTTAATACAAGTAAGTGCTCATAGTGAAAACAATAGAAAATTAACGTTTTTTAACCATAACGGTGGTTAAAAATCTCTTTCACATATATATATATCACAAACCATTTACGAGGTTGTTTTTCCAAAATTAATTGAAAAACTCTAAAACAAACACAGACACATTCGTATATACCGACACATAGCCATATAGCAAAAAAATTAAGTAAATTAGATTTAAACTTTATAAGTAAAGATATCCTTCCATCCTTGAAATGTTTGTTTTTACCTTTTAAAGGAACAGCACAAAAAAGTGAAATATACGAAGAACACGATCCAAAAACAAGAGAAGGTTAAACAAGTTAATTAAGAACTTTAATGTATAAAAGAAATCATATATGGTACATATGTATACAGGGTATTCGGCACCAAAGGAAAACTATGAAGGAATTTTTCGATCAAGGTCAAAAATGCTTTGTCTTGAATAAGCAATTGGTTAGGGTTACGCACTATGAGATTTCATTGAAATCGGACTACAATTAAATTATTAACTTTCCCGAAATCAACATTGATACCGTTGGTTTTACATGAAAATGCTAATATTATAACTTTTGTTACCGATGCAAAACATCAAACTCTTGAAAGCAATGGACACATCAATTCACATATTAGTATTATTATTACGTATTAGCCAACTCTTCCATTAGTCATTTCAGTACAAACTCAATTGAATTGCGTGTACAATTGTACATGCCCAACGGAGGTGAACTCAGAAATTGTTGTAAACAAAATTCCCCATCACGATGTTAATATTGTTATTTTGGGTGACTTCTGCCTCCCTACACCTTGCATCAAGCAACAACGGGATGCGCACCACCGAGTTAGCTCTTCTATACTATCGGGTGGTAGTCAGCTACTTCAAAATTGTACAGAATGCGATGCTAGACATAATACCTTTAACGACTTCTTTCGTAAGTAAGTACCACAACAAAGCCAGCGCACCTGATTCGGTTCCAATATGAGTGCAACTTTATGGTATAAAAGAATTGTTTACTTTAACAATGAAGTTCAATATCATTCTCAGGCTCCTGTGCCTTTTAAGGTTAGCCCATTTTACTCCTCACTGTAGGAAATTTCTATGTTGTTGATTATAGTTGAAGTTGTAGCATCAAAACGTGAACAATTGTTAAAAGTGTATACAGAATCTTCATCTTCAATTAGAACAGTTGAATTTTATCACTGCACGATATTCAATTTTATTCATTGTAACAAAATACTGTCGCATCGATCGACAAAACTTACTGAACAACCAAATATATACCTAGAAACACTATAGATACATACATACGATCTTATCTTCCAGATGCTCTACTATATATGTACTCGTGTATAAACGACTACACATTTTCAAAAGCAGCACACATATTCATTATATTTTAACAAACGTCTATTTAATTTTAATATCGCAAGAAACACGCTAATGCTTAAAATGAACATATCATATTGCTGATGTTAAATATTATTAAGACACAAAAAACTGTAATAATTTTATTAAAATAAATAAATAAAAGCATTACTTGTAGTTCATTAAAAAAAAATTTGTTCGTGTATTTTCACTACCAGACAACAGCACATGTGTATGAACGGAAAACTGGTGTGGGTGGGTTTAATAGTTAAAATAAAAACAAAAAAAAAATGAAAAAGCTCCTTTCATTTCTCCGCTGTACTATTATAATATACTTACAATTGGAATGAGCTTTTTGTTTCGAGCTGCCTCGTACTTTTCACTCATTACAAATGAAATATATTTACGGAAGAATATTTACAGCTGAATTAAAATTTCTCGGTACTAGAGCCACATTTATATTTACATTGTAGACAAAACGATTTGTGTATATTATACTGTGAGAAGGATCTGTTTAATCTGTTTATACATATACGAGTATAATGATGTAGTATTGTACTATACCCGAGACAGAAGACTATACGTTTGTATACAACATATTTTTTAATATGGAAAAGTGTAATAATGAAGTAATTCTTCCGGTACAAAAATTATTCGTCTAAATAATTTTTTTGATCCTAATTATTTCTGCATAATAATTTGTGGTTTTCGGCGTTTGTTTGTGATACGGCTTTAAAAGCATCAGTTCGTACAAACAATTCTGGATATGCGGGGAGATTTATTAAATATGAAATGAGTTTAAATTTGCAACTTTTTATGAGGTTTCTATAATTTTTATTTGATTGATGCTACTTCCTGCATGTAAAATTCATTTTTATGACTCAAAACTTATAGAGTTATAAATCGAAAATTGTATTTTCTTTGCATGTGTTAAATAATTTGAAAACAGGAAAAGTAGCGAATAGCGAATACTGTTTACTTCTACAAGTGATGTGAGACCTATCCTATCCCATGTCAGATGTGTGCTAATAATAACATTCAATCAAAAAAAACAGTGTGTTAGTTTTGCTAACCGAAAAAAAAATTGCCAATGATCAATGTTTTCCAGTCGATAGTTTTTTCCAACTATTATTATTATTTATTATTATTATTATTTTTATTTTTCTCAACCAAAAATCATACATCAAAAGTTAACAATAAAAATGTAACAAAACAGACAGGCTAAGAAATTAGGTTAATCTATGTCAAAGACAGTAGCGATTAACCTATTATAGTCATCAAAAACAAATTAATTGTAATGTGGGGATATAAAATAATTCAATCATATCATAATAACTATTAAGTAAAAAATTAACAAAAATTAAAAAAGTACAAATTTAATTTAATATAAAAGCATTAAAAATTGAAAACATTCATATGCAATAAAAACTTATTTAGCAAACATAAATTCAACATCTCTATTGTTCAGCAACCACACCTTCACATGACTATTAAACTTATTGGTAGATATCATCAATCGTAAGTACAACGGCAAACGATTAAAAAATGTAGGCGCAGATACTAGATAAAACTTACGAAATAATTCTGTAGCAAATCTAGGGATTGTAAATAAGCTTCGGTAGTTGCTGCGCACATTATAACAAGCTATTAATCTCAACAACCGTTGTCCACTTCTTGAATAAAATAATTTTAAAACTCTAAAAATGTAAAGGTGTTTAACTGGTAATATCTTGCATTCCAAAAAAATAGGCCAAGTATGATCTCGTCGACCCTTAAAAAACATGACACGTAAAATATACTTTTGTAAAATGAAAAGAGGTCCCAAGGTATTCATATAACTCCCTCCCCAACATGGTAAACCATAGCTCAAGCGAGATTCAACGCAGGCATAATAAAAATTTTTCAATATTTGAGATGGACAAAATTTGCGTAATAAATAAATAGCTCTCAGAGCACAATTAAGTTGTTCCTTGATCTTCTGACAATGAATTTTCCAATTTAAATTAGTGTCAAGATTTAATCCTAAGTATTTATATGAATTCACTGTTTCAATTTTATTGCACGTGACACCACAATTACTTAAATCACAATTATCTATATGATAGAAAATCAATGGAATATAACTCCGATATGGATCACCAAGCAATTTAAAAAACATAACCTTACTTTTTTCACTTAGTAGCATGGAGTGGGCATCAAACCACAAACGCAAGACTTTCATGTCAGAATTAATCTTGCTTGTAACTGCATCTGAACTCAAATCATTATAACTTAGAGTTACATCATCAGCAAATGCAGTTATTTTACCATTTAAGTTTAACAAGAACAGGGAATTAATATAAATTAAAAATAACAGAGGTCCCAAAACAGAGCCCTGGGGTACTCCATATTCAATTCTGTGAGGAACACTGTAACAGATACCCACTTTAACCATAAAGTTCCTGTTGCTTAAGTAAGAACTGAACCATCTCAGCGAAACACCTCGAACACCAATCGACTGAAGTTTAAGCAATAGAAGTTTATGATCAACCATATCAAAAGCTCTTTTAATATCAATAAATACTGCAGCCACACCTTTCTTATTATTTAGATTAATGTGAATGTCACTTAAAAAATGTGTTAACAATGATTCAGTGTTTTTCCCAGCTGTAAACTCGTGTTGATTATCATTTAATACTTTATGTTTTTTTAAAAATGACTCCACTCGGGATTTCATTGCTTTCTCCATAATTTTTAAAATTGTAGGCTGAAGAGCAATTGGACGGTAATTATCCATGATGTCTTTTTTTCCTTTCTTAAATACTAGAACAACAATTGCTGTTTTTAAAGAATCAGGAATAACACCAAAACTAAAACATTGATTAATAAAATTCACTAAAATGGGGGTAACGCAGTTAGCAGTAAGTTTAATCATATTAGAATTGAACCCTAAAACATCATAACTACTACTACATTTTAAATTATTAATAATTGAAACAACTTCAAAATCCACCACAGGATGAATAAAAAAACTTTCCTCGACATAATCAAAAACAGAACAGTTAAAAGAAGAAGATGGCTTAAGAGATGCTCTTAAATTATGAATAATGCGTGAGAAATATTTACCAAACCCATCAGCAATAGTTTTCGAGCCAGACAGAATTACCGAATCAATAGATATTACTTCAACAATCCTGTGACAAGATCTATTCCCTAAAATGTCATTAACCAGAGACCAAGTCCTTTTACTATCACCATTACAGCTATTAAATTTAAAGCTATAGTAACTGTGCTTATTAGAAACAACATTGTCATTAACTTTTCTGCAAAGTTTAACATAATATTTACGGAGTTTAACGTTTTCTGGATGTTTCTTACATTTTCTTTCAATTTTTTTCTTTTTATTCATTAAACATAATAAATTATCAGAAATCCATGGCTTAAGCTTAACCTTAGAACTGTGTTTAGTAACATTAATACAACAGGATTCAGCTATACGACTAAAAATTGAACTAAAGTTAGTTAGAATTAATTCAGGATCGTTAATGAAAAGCCACGGTGAAAAGTCATATTCAGAGATATTAGCTATAAACTTTATTTTATCAAATTTTTTCCAAATTAAAGATTTATTTGAAGGCAATTTAGAACAAAGAGCAATGTCAATTTTAAGTAAATGGTGATCCGAAATATGAAAGTTATGCAGAGAAGCATTGCAATTGGTTAAGTTACTAACTCGAGCAAAACAGTGATCAATACAAGTGCTACTAGTAATTCTAGTAGGTGAATTAATTAATGATTGAAATCCAAATGAAGACAGCATAAATAAATATTCATCACTCTGTGGAGGTAAATCCAAAATATGTAATCAATATTAAATTAATTAATACATACTATTATTGAGTTATTATATTAAGTGTTTTAGTTTTTTAATGGTGATTAAAACTCAATCAATATTATTGAGTAATTTGAATCGACTTTCGATAAATGTTAGTTTATGTCGATATTTTATTAAAACTAATTTTAAAAAATTTAAAAGATCCATACCAGTGTCCTCTCTCTCTCTCTGGCACTATATCCCATCAAGGGATTTGGCCGCCTCACATGAGGTTTCATAATCATATTTTCATTTCGGATACCAGTGTCCGTATTGTTCATATTAGTATTTTTATATTTTTATTACCATTTTATATTATCTAAAACGTTGAGGTGTAATTTGGCATTTTATGATAATTCCATTTCTTATAAGTCCATCGAATGGTCTGGGGCTATAAGCAAACTTAATACATAACACATAATTTTTTAATTAGTTATTTTAATTTCACCTATGGACCACAACGATTATTTGATAGGCCATAATGATAATCTGCGTTCCGAGTGTGATAGAGGTATAATTTGTCAGTTGCGTTTCTTGAAAATCAGTTGATTGGTGTGATTCTCTACGTTAACCTAATTTCGCATGAATTCTACTGTAACCTTTTGATAAATTCTGCTGCCACTTAACTATCATCCCACTGTGAAGCAAGCCTAATAGACGTATAATTTGTCAACATTACTAGAAATTTCTATTTAGTGGTCTTACGATACAAGGGGGGGGGGGGGGGGAGAGGATGGTTACGCAAAGGCCTCACACGGTGATTTTGACGGCTAGATCTCAGGAAGAAATGCTATAAGTCGTAGGGTTTGAGGCTTGCATGGCTCCTGAACTATTGGAAAATCATAGTGAGACCGATGACCAGTGCTCAAGATCTCAACTTCCATTAAGATATACAGTGTGTTCTCAAAGTGGCTATATGTGGGCCATTCTCGCCATGAGATACCAATTACGTGCACCCAAAACTTTGCACCGGCAAAGGTTTAGACCAGAACTACTCGAAAATCATAGTGAGACCGATGACCAATACCCAAAACCTCAACTTCCATTAAGATATGCAGTGTGTTCTTAAAGTGCCTATATGTGGGCCATTCTCGCCATGAGATACCAATTACCATCTTAATAATGACAAGGGGAGCCCCTAAAACCTCCGATCCACCTCCTTCCCCAACAAATGATTAGTTCGTTTAAGGCGCCGATGTATACTTTAACATAAATTCTATAATTATAGTCAGAAGTTAAGTCTCAAATAAACTGCTACGGAACTGAAATGTATTATTTATTCCGGTTATTTTTGATTTGATAGAATTGATTTATCTATCATGCGGGTTTGATAGTTTAACGACATATTTATTTTTGGGCTGACATTAAAATATGGCGGTTTTGCGGTGGTAACAGAATAAGTTTTGATTTAACATATCGAAAATACAAAATATTTGGCAGATACTTGATGCAGAAATTATTCGTATATTTTACAGAACCTTGATTGTTTTGGGGTTAACATTTTTGGCCCAACTTCATATACAGGAACCACAACAACTTTTTTAAAGATTTATCATTTTTCTATTTTCTGTTACGATAGTTTCATTTTTGCACTTGCATTAGTGTTGCCAGCTTTTAAAGCCGCCAATTTTTGGGCTAGAATTTTGGGCTAACTTCATATACGTGGTGCTTTGGTGCGTGCTTTGGTGCGAACTCAAACAGCGCAAACACTGGTTTCGATACTGGGTGCAGGCACCAAAGAGACCGAAAATAAGATGACGACACGGAACGGAATCTCCGCTCCCATCAAACCAAAAGAAAGAGATTATTCACAAGAAAGAACAGGGTCGCGGATACCACCATGAAATAAACCAAAATGGGAAACACCAAAAATATTATTGCCGAAAGTGGACAATTTGGAAAGCGAGACCGTGCTCACCGCTCCGGACTGGTGGGCGTCTTCCGTCGTAACCCTTACAAAATACATGAATGGCTTGCGGCTTTTTAAGGTACCATCATGCTACAGGCTACTCCAGTTACCCGGACCGATGTGGCTTGGTTATACTGTTCACCCACTCACCTGTTGCGGGCCGCCCGCCAGTAAATACATCGGCATTGATAGATCGCCAAAATAGTGTGTTTGGTGTTGTCTCGCCTTTACCGTAAAATTTGGCCTTGATATGCCCTCAAAACTGTTGCGATGTTTTTCACCGATCTTAAACACAAAGTTCCTCCGAAAGAAATTAGGCCATTTGAAAATATTTCTATATAGTAATTATTGTCTCTCGTATCTAATTCACGATCCCCAAAATAAATTGACTATGACCAGGTTGGGAAATCAGAACAACGCATCCAAAAACACTTGAACGGTTCGATAGGAAAAATAAAAAAGCCCAAATTGTGAAACGCGATTTAACTGAAAAGCACTTTGCACATTTCATATATTGATTAAAAATTATATAATCGCTAACTGTTTATCGTCGGATGAATTTTTATCCACCTACGCGCACTATGTCACCACCAAAAAGGAAAATGGATTTCCGAAAAAAATTATCCAGCTTATTAAGATTTTAAGTACTTTGTATTTAACACATCATTCCTATTAAAGGTTTAACACTTTCACATCATAAATAAAAACATATCTCTCGAGTTTTAGGGACATAATTATGTATTCCATAATATTAATTACATTATGCGCCAAGTGCCATAAACTTTTCTCAATATAAAAAAAAATTGACTCAACGATGCAAAGAAGTTTTTTCTCAATTTGTCCAAAATTCTACACTAGCCTTACAGACTCCTTCTTCAATAAAAAACTAAGCAGGACTTTTTTTTCTAAAGCACAATCAAGACTGAACAAAATTCTCGCACTAAAAAACTTGTATACATAAAAAGAGAACAACTCAATAAAACACATCCCACATCATCTCGCTATTACACACACACACCCGGTGTACATTGGTCTCGCTCCCACATTTATCCGACGCGCACGCGACACTATCGCATCGAGAAAAATGGGAACCGACACACAAAGATGCATTTACAAAAAAGAAAATAACACATGGGCTGAAAAGTCCCGGGCCTAACAAAGACAACACATTTTTTGTTTGTTCAAAACTGGCATTGTTCTTAACGTCAATCTCCAATCAAGAGCAACATAATCATTCCAGCACCACTCTAACATTTCAATACCACTTTTGTAGAACGATTTATCTTTTGCCTCAAAATTGGTCTCAGTGCCTCAGTTTCAGCGATAACCTCTTCATTCGAGCAAAATTATTACCGGAGAGCATTTTTGAGGTTTGCGAACAGCCAGTAGTCGCTGGGAGCCAAATCTGGCGAATACGGTGGATGTGGGAGCAATTCGAAGTTTTTGCCATTGTTTTGATTGACTTGTGACTCGGTGCGTTGTCTTGATGAAACAAATTTTTTTTCAAAAGCAGCGTCACTCTTAGCACAATAAAATTTTGACAGCTGTCTCTTGAAGGTGTTATCAACTGAACAAAAAAAATTAACAAAAAATCGTTTTTTCTTTGTTAGGCCCGGGATTTTTCGAATATGAAAAGGCCTTTTTTACACCAATACAGCGGGCCGATTCTAGCGATTTTCAAGCGGTTTCATTATAAACATTAATTCGTATAATTTTAAGGATTTCAAAATATCGTTGTAAGATTTAGGGCTAGTGAGATGCGCTTATTACAAACTGCAAAACGGTTCCAACACAAACAATTGAAATAGTTTATTAAATAGTCTATTTTGATACGACTTTCAATCATTTCTGTTCAACTTTTTGTGTAAACTGTTAAAATATTGAGTGCACACTCGGTTAAATTTTAAAATAACAAATTTTGTTAAGTTCGTCACACCGGTCGTAAATTGAAAATACACAGGGATAACTTTTTCATAGCAATTTTCTAACGCATTCCTCAAGAGAAAGTTTGATCGGTTGTTGACCTACCTGGATCGCATTGGTAGTCAAGCAAAATCCGAACAATTCAGCCGGTCCCCCTTCTTATGCAGTGGACAAATTAAAGCAATTTTCCACTTTTTTGGGGTGGTTCTCTATGCGAACCAAATCGATAAAACCAGCTCAAACATGTGATAGATGTTGTAATCGCTGCTGTTCTTAAGCAGTTCGTTACAATTAATGTCATCCTCACTAGGTACATTTTTTTCATTTTCGATATGACTCTTCGCACTTCATCGTATAAGAAGGACAGGTTGGTTGTTTGCTGGAGAATAACATCCGTCTATTTAAGAGTGACAAATAACAATTTCGCCACACTATCAGGATGGTGTCTGTGTCCATTTGTGACTCTCATGTATTAGTTGTATGATGATTGTTGATTGTCTTGGAGATTGAGATAGGTTTCGTTTCCAAGAGGGATTCTTTTTTTGTATTCAAGCTAGACAGTACTCATCCGGCTAAGTGTTTCCGAAATCTTAAGATCTTGCTATAAACAATTATTCAGCCGCATGACAAATTTGGACATAAACTGCTTTATTATGATGCCAAAAAATTGCGATATTTACGGTTTGGCTGTACTTTAATTCATTTCTCCTTATTACGTATTAAAGCATTTCATGTACGTTAACAAAGTAGAGTGTGCCAAACTGAAAATTTTATGGGAGAGGAAACTTCGTTAAAAACAGCCAAACAAATTTATGTAGAACACAGTATATTCATTTTTTTCTGTCATAAACATAAATCTCACAACAAAAACTCAACATTATGTCACGTTAATTGTATTTATTTCTATTTAATCTTATTGTGTATCCGTATATGTTTATAAAATTTTTATTGTGTGCTGAATTTTTCGCATATAATATTTTAATACTCGTATTTCCTTATTTTTGTTATGATGTGCCTGTATGATGTGCTGAGGATGATGAAAGTTGGATGGTACAGTAAAAAAAAAACCGTCGACGACGACAACGTCGAGAAAAATCATTTATGAAACACACTACGGATACGAATTCATGCACAGCGAATTTCGTCACCCCGAAAGAAGCGAACACCATTCAAAAAATTATTTTAATGGGGGTTGCTCCTCTTGTTTTACGTCAATTATTATAAATTATAAAAAAAGTGTATAATAAAACAATGACAGACATTTATCAACAAACCCTTATTATGTGTCAATTATAATTTTGCTGTTTTGTTTGTAAAATAAAAAAAAATAATCAAATTAATTTCGTTTTTATGGTTTAATTCAATCTATACGTATACATATACATATACAGACACGGAACATATACATACGAACATGTTCAATGCATTTATATGGTAATACATAATTATATTTTAAATGATAATGATATAATTAAAAATTAGATTGAAACAACAACAATTTTAATTAAATTAAAAAAAATATTCAGCTGGGAAATTAATTTTTTTTATTTTGTTTTTATTTTTTTATAAAATTTATTATGCTCATACTATCAGGAATTATATTGATAACAAACAGCAGAGCTTTAGGTAAAGTATACATTTTATATTGCACATGGTGTTCACCACTGTCGGTATTGTATTAAAGGAAGAGTAGCGGATGAAATTTCGAGAAAAAATGCTGATCACGGTTTATCGAACTCCAATTTTGTCAATAGCTGTTTTCTGTTGCAAAGCCGAGTTAGATTTAATAGCTGTGTTGCTTTCAAAATATTACAGCAACAATTGCATTGTATTCAAGCCGATTGTTTTAGAATGTTAAGAAAAAAATTTTTAGGATTAGGGGAAATAAAATCATTTTATGGTTATGGTGTTTACCGCAAGGCGTTATTTTTTCTATTTTTCTAGAAAAATTTATATTGAATAATAATTTAGCATTTGTTATTTGATAGCAAAATACCGAATTTAATTTATTCTATTTCTTAACATAAAAAATATTAAAATAAATATTAAGAAAATGAACCAACACAGAAAAATTAAAACGCATTAAAAAATTAAATCCAAAAGTTGTTGCTTTCATATTTCTTAGCTAAGCTAAGCGGATTAGCGAAAGCAACACTACTAATATTAGAGGCCAATTTTGGTTTCAGCAATATTTGTTTGTGAATTTTCAGTAACGGAAAATAATTGTTCATCATAGTTGGCTTTTATGTCAGGTAGTAATTGTAATCTTGTAATATTGTCTGAAAGAATACAGCGTTTATTTCTTTTGTATAAAGTTTTTTGTATTTTAATTTTAAAAATTCTTTAAAATGGGAAAGGCATAAAATATCCATTAATAAAATACCCAAGCACAAAATCCCCAAGTTTTTGAGAAATCCCTAAAATTAAAAATTCTAAAGCACAAAATCCCCAAGTTCAAAATCCAAAAGCATTTGCATATGGGTCATTAATATGATTTTTTTTTTGGGGGAGGTAATAATAATAGTATATAAAATTGTTTTATCTTGATTTTGTTCAATTTTATTTAACATTGATTGTAAATTGTCGTTGTGTAAAATAAATAATTAGTATGGAATTAGAGGTTCAAAAATCGAGTAGAGGGAACAAAAAATTATTCGTGGATGGATATGCTTATCAAAAAAAATGATTATCGCTGGTCTTGTGCACAAAGAAAGCAACTGTTGTGCAAGAGTGTTGTAACTACAATAATATTTGATGACCAACATCACATTAAAAAGTCTATGTCAAAATTTATTAACAGTCTCAAGGAATTAGGAAGCACATCTGGGCTTAAAGGATCACAAATCATCCGCAAATTCATTGTTGACTGAGAACCAGGTAGCCGTGTGTATATTTCTTCACGAATAACAAAATCCAACGCGGCCACAAATGAGCCACAAAGTTTGTCAGACATAATTATTCCAGAAATTTTAAAATATTTAGAAAGCGACCTATTTGTCTTAAAAGAGACCAATTTCAACGACAATAAAAATATTATATTGGGGACTTCGTCCTCATTAAAAACATTGGGTAGTTGCAAATGCTGGGTAATGTATGGAACACGTTATATTGTTCCAACTATTTTCCAAAAACTATTTACTATTCAAGGCCTTATTTCTGGGTAATTTGTGCCATTGATTGAGGCGTACGATGTATTTTTTTATCAACTTTTCCAAATGGTACTCGAAAGGAATATAAATCACAATTCCAGTAAGATTATCAGTGATTTTGAGAAAACCGTTTCGACTGCCGCAATTCTCTTAAAAAGATATCAGTACAATTTGGTTTGGCATATCCATGGTAAGCCCCTATTAAACAAATTTCATCATATCCATTTATATTTGCCAATATAGGCCACAGCTGACTACTAGAGCTTTTGGCTAAAGGTCTATGCCAATATCTCATTTTAGTTCAGGGGGTGGTAATGTGTGAGAATTAAAAAAAAAATAAAATAATATATCTTTCAATACCAAATTGCGTATATAATCCACCGCCTAAAGAAGCCAATGCGGGTTTTTTGGTATTGATTTTAAAGTGCGACAGTCCTTTGGTAACAACGGATGATAATTTTTTAATATCAGCAGCAATGAATTCATTGCATCGTTTGTCGCATTATATTTTACGCACCATTACGCTAAATCGGTTTGCAAATTGGTATTGTTCCTGCCCCTGACAATTTTCGGCAATCTACGCTAGAGCTTGTCATTACATTAACTTCATCAGATTATTGCGCAATTAGTGCCGGTTGTCGCTTTTTATGTATAGGTTCTTTTTCCGAACCAACAGCCAACGATAAGAGGCTATTCATTTCTCTGTTAATTTTTTATGCATATTGAATTAATATTTACAAAAAATGTTTAGGAATTACACTTTAAATAAAAAAAATAGGTAAACATTAATTGAAATGAATTTCACACATCGTTTGAAGGATGAGCAAAATAGATCCTACTGCGCTACTAGATTTACTACACCTGCTGATGCTCCTTTTGGTTCAAAGTTTTAAAAATTACTTCTATCCACGTCTCGATGCAGTTTAAATTAAAGCCCTTGGCGCCAAATTTAAGTCAAAAGCTTGAGCTACATTTAAGAAATTTTTGGATCTTATTATCAATTACACCCTCAATAACATCCGTTATATTGCGAACTTGTAATAGAGTAACGTGATTTTATATATGCCAAAATTATGTGTGCTGTAATTAAATATCTCTCTTCTATTATATGTTTCAGCCTCTTGAGCAATAGTTTTTCAATTGTTGTTTCTATCGGTAACGGTTGTCTCTTCCACATGCGCAGCATATAGAAATACTTTCTACTTCTAATTTTTAGCCCAGAATCCGTCATTGTTTTTGAAAGGTGGCATAATCGTTTTGATTCATTTCATAATCATTTTGATTCATTTAAACCGTCCCCCCCCCCCTTGTTACCGGATAGATGTTGCATAACTTCGTAACTTTCGTTCTTTCGTTCTGCGTGTTCCACAGATTAATGCACGGTGAATATTCTGCAGAATTACAGGAAAAAATACAACCAATCGTTACGGAAGGAAGGGTAACAAGAGAAACGACTAGTGCTGAGGTTAAGCTTGCGGTTAAGGTGCTAAAAATTTGATCTAAGGAAGCCATGCACGAATTTATTTATCGAACGTCCAAGTAGTGGAATTCCCTAAACGGTTTCGAATTTCCGTTGGACTATAGAAAATTCACAAATTAAGTCTACCAGGAGTTTTAACAGTTACAAGGAGCAGGGACAGCCCGAATATCGAGTTATTTTTCAAATTCTTATTAAACACTATTTGTAAATTGTAAATTGTAAATTGTAAATTGTAAATTGTAAATTGTAAATTGTAAATTGTAAATTGTAAATTGTAAATTGTAAATTGTAAATTGTAAATTGTAAATTGTAAATTGTAAATTGTAAATTGTAAATTGTAAATTGTAAATTGTAAATTGTAAATTGTAAATTGTAAATTGTAAATTGTAAATTGTAAATTGTAAATTGTAAATTGTAAATTGTAAATTGTAAATTGTAAATTGTAAATTGTAAATTGTAAATTGTAAATTGTAAATTGTAAATTGTAAATTGTAAATTGTAAATTGTAAATTGTAAATTGTAAATTGTAAATTGTAAATTGTAAATTGTAAATTGTAAATTGTAAATTGTAAATTGTAAATTGTAAATTGTAAATTGTAAATTGTAAATTGTAAATTGTAAATTGTAAATTGTAAATTGTAAATTGTAAATTGTAAATTGTAAATTGTAAATTGTAAATTGTAAATTGTAAATTGTAAATTGTAAATTGTAAATTGTAAATTGTAAATTGTAAATTGTAAATTGTAAATTGTAAATTGTAAATTGTAAATTGTAAATTGTAAATTGTAAATTGTAAATTGTAAATTGTAAATTGTAAATTGTAAATTGTAAATTGTAAATTGTAAATTGTAAATTGTAAATTGTAAATTGTAAATTGTAAATTGTAAATTGTAAATTGTAAATTGTAAATTGCAAATTGGAAATTATAAATTGTAAATTGTAACTGTGATTTTTTAAGAGCTTGAGAACTTTTTTTTAAAAAAAAACGCATAAAATTTGCAAAATCTCATCGGTTCTTTATTTGAAACGTTAGATTGGTCCATGACATTTACTTTTTGAAGATAATTTCATTTAAATGTTGACCGCGGCTGCGTCTTAGGTGGTCCATTCGGAAAGTCCAATTTTGGGCAACTTTTTCGAGCATTTCGGCCGGAATAGCCCGAATTTCTTCGGAAATGTTGTCTTCCAAAACTGGAATAGTTGCTGGCTTATTTCTGTAGACTTTAGACTTGACGTAGCCCCACAAAAAATAGTCTAAAGGCGTCAAATCGCATGATCTTGGTGGCCAACTTACCGGGCCATTTCTTGAGATGAATTGTTCTCCGAAGTTTTCCCTCAAAATGGCCATAGAATCGCGAGCTGTGTGGCATGTAGCGCCATCTTGTTGAAACCACATGTCAACTAAGTTCAGTTCTTCCATTTTTGGCAACAAAAAGTTTGTTAGCATCGAACGATAGCGATCGCCATTCACCGTAACGTTGCGTCCAACAGCATCTTTGAAAAAATACGGTCCAATGATTCCACCAGCGTACAAACCACACCAAACAGTGCATTTTTCGGGATGCATGGGCAGTTCTTGAACGGCTTCTGGTTGCTCTTCACTCCAAATGCGGCAATTTTGCTTATTTACGTAGCCATTCAACCAGAAATGAGCCTCATCGCTGAACAAAATTTGTCGATAAAAAAGCGGATTTTCTGCCAACTTTTCTAGGGCCCATTCACTGAAAATTCGACGTTGTGGCAGATCGTTCGGCTTCAGTTCTTGCAGGAGCTGTATTTTATACGGTTTTACACCAAGATCTTTGCGTAAAATCTTCCATGTCGTCGAATAACACAAACCCAATTGCTGCGAACGGCGACGAATCGACATTTCACGGTCTTCAGCAACACTCTCAGAAACAGACGCAATATTCTCTTCTGTACGCACTGTACGCATTCGTGTGGTTGGTTTAATGTCCAATAAAGTAAACTGAGTGCGAAACTTGGTCACAATCGCATTAATTGTTTGCTCACTTGGTCGATTATGTAGACCATAAATCGGACGTAAATCGCGAAACACTTTTCGAACCGAACACTGATTTTTGTAATATAATTCAATTATTTGCAAGCGTTGCTCGTTAGTAAGTCTATTCATTATGAAATGTCAAAGCATACTGAGCATCTTTCTCTTTGACACCTTGTCTGAAATCCCGCGTGATCTGTCAAATACTAATGCATGAAAATCCTAACCACAAAAAAATCACCCTTTAGTTATAACCCTTTTTCAACCATAAAACAATTAGCTCAATTTATGTCCAAACCACACAATTGTGTGAGTAAAAAGAACAGTATGTAATGGCGTTTTTGATAAAAAAAAATTCGGTTGATTTGAAGTACAACCAACACAATTGTGTGTATAGTCATAGTGTTTTTTTCGGACGAAAATAAGTTTGAAAGGAATGCACAAATGTGTAAGTTGGTTCAAAAAACATACAAAAATACATTTTTGACATGGTACTTTTGTCGTACACGCACAGTTGTGTTACCCGGCAGCAAAAAGGATAAAGTATAAAGAGTAAAGTGTATAGTGTAAATTGTAAAACGTAAAGTGTAAATTGTAAAGTGTAAATAGTAATGTCTAAAGTGTAAAGAGTGTAAAGTGTATAGTGTAACAACAGTGTAAAGTGTAAAATTGTTGTAAAGTATATAGTGTAAAGTGTAAAATATTAAGTGTATAGTGTAGTAACGGTGTAAAGTCTATGGTGTATAGTGTACGTGTATAGAGTAAAGTGTAAAATGTAAAGTGTCTAGTAGAAATTGTGTCTGAAAAACATTTATTTTACATTAACACTTAAAAGAAATTTAAGATTACACTTTATATTCAACTGCATTTTTTAAACTAAATAAACACTTCCAACTAATATTCCATTCATAATTCGTGTTAAGAGAAACACATTAGTGTGGAGAAAAGCTAACCACAGCTTATCATGCCAAATCCAATTAATTTGCAACATTTTAGATTTCTTTAACCTCCATAACAAAATGTATAGTAAAAACATCAATAGGTAATGATAAAAATTGACTTCTTATGATTAATCGTAGCAATGATATAGGCTCAATTTCAATATTGTTCTTTCGTACGTCAACCTCCAATAATTTTATTAAACAATCAATAATGATAACACCCAAACAGAACCAATAGGAAATTTTCAGTTGCTTCGTAATTACCGTTACATTTGTGTGTATATCAGAGATGCGGAGCTTTATGGTAATTTTTGTTATTTGCCTCATCAATTTGACAGGTATTTCATAATGTTAATTACAATAATTAATTTTTCATTAAACCAATCTAATTATAATATTGTCGTAAATAGATAAATCAACTTGTCAAACTGACCAACAAGTGGTGGAGGAGCCGCTTGATTATGGAAAGAGTTTAATGGAGAAAATTGTTTATAAATTTTTTGGTGAACCAAAACATGAGTGCTATACGAAAATAACTCGAGTGCAACGACATTTTTACACAATTAAATCGGGTGAATTTAAAGACTGTACCAGCGCAACGGTTGATACCCTCTATGATACGGTAAATATCAGCTTTAATGTCAATGACACCGAACGTGTAGATCATTTTGCGGTCGAATTTTGTAAACTAATTAGTAATGTGTACAAATGTATTGAACACTTTGCACCAACTCAACGAATATGTTTAGACGATACGGAACGTTTGGGAATGAAAAAATTATTTCGATTTTTACCGGAAATGAAAAATGTCCTGTGTGAAAATAACGCCGAAACACTATCACAGGTTGTAGAATACAAAAATGGCTTTGAATGTGGCGAAGCGTCCGGAATAGAATTAAATAGTATTAAAATGTTTTGGTACCAGGTGCTCATGGATAGTGAAACGAATTTATTTACGACGGAAAAGTCGTGCTAGTAAGTACTCATATATATTATACATACACCTAAAAATAATGAAAAATGAAATTTATTTAGCTCGTTACAGAAATTCTGGGAAGAAATACTGGAGGATCTAAATAATTGCTCGGAAAATTTTTATAGAAGCATTGATCGTGTACTCAGTCGAATGTGGCATAAAACGGACTGTCCTAATTTTGTGACCGGTCACACAATGAATCAATAACACATGTGGGTCTGAATATTTGTTATCACGAATTTAAATTTGTGCGAGTTCAGAGTAACGAAATAAATTTGTTTTGGTCACGATAACCAAATGTAATGTTTTGTACTAGAGACAGATTGTGTCGTATTTTTATTCATTGCTAAAAATTGTTTTGATAAATATTTTATTTATGCTGCCTAATGCAAACACAAAATAATGAATAAAGTTATTGGTGGTACCAAATTTCATAACAAAAAACATAACAGATACAGTATAGTCTCTCAATTTTTAAATTGGTATTTTGTACGCCAACCTCAAATTCTTTTGTGACGTAATGCAACGTCCATTGAAGAATATTGTGGGCCGAACCATTTTTAGGTTATTTCATTATAGCGTAATAACTGTTATTCCTAAGTACACACATACTTCACTTATTTTAAGTGCCATGTGAGTACGATTGAAAACAGTTAGCTAAAAACCAATTGAAATGTTTTGAAATATATTACTAAAATATTTCGTTGGCCGTTTATCTATCATCTGAAATTTGGAACCATTATTTGATTGAGCACCTCTAAGAGGTCCAGTTGCCACATTTAGCTGCTAAAACTGATCATGTTTCTTAATTTTGTAAGAAACATGTAATTTTTTTCTGCACACGACTATTAGCGAGCTGCTAATCTGAGCGCCAATCAGGCCTACACAGTAAAAGAAACGCGGTGTGAATGGAATTTAATCCGAAAAAATACTTTACATTCTATCCAATTACGTTAAATTAACACCGCAAGGAAGCGTACTATTTTTAAAACATTCGATAGGATGAAACAATATACAGTGCAACCTCTTTTATCCGGAACGAATGGAGTAAAAAATTCCGGATAAAAAATTTTTCCGGATAAAAGATTTTTTTTAATAATTTATAGTAATAATCATATTTTTATATTTTTTAAACTTCAGTGTCATTTATTAAGATTTTAAATTTATTTTAGTTAATTACATAGTAAAAAAATTATTTCATTTTTGGAAAATAAGGTAAATAAAAGAGAAAATGAAAGAATACGTAAAAAAACTTATTCCGGATATTAGATATTTTTCCGGATAATAGATTTCCGGATAAAAGAGGTTCCTATGTACTTTTTACGCCGTTTGGTGTAAAAGTAATAGTTCTTAGTAATTGACGCTTATAAAAGTAGGACATGCGCCGATCTGGTGGAAAAAGTATAAATAATATTTTCATCCGAAAAAAGTAAATCACGATCAAAATAAAAACTCCACTGGGATAAAAGAAACTTGTATCCGATCGGTGGGATATTATTTGACACCGATTCGGTGTCAGGAGAACTCCGTTTTTTTTTACTGTGTACACACACCAACGTCCATTGACGGTAATTGTTAGTTATAGTAGTTTTCCTTAAATAAACTCAATAACCATTAGTTTGTATTAGGTGTACAAATAGAAACTCAACTCTGAAATTGATTGCATTAAAATATAATTGTACGCATCCAAATGGGTCGCCATTTTGGATATGTGCAGCTGAGTCATTGCTGTTTTTACGATATAAGTTTCAGTCATTTATCAGCTGTCGTTCCGTGTGCTTCAATTTTAAGAGATGGATTGCATATTATTCTGTTTTCAAATTAAAAAAATTGCTGCTCAAGCGCTATAGAATTGATTAATTCGACTTTCAGTGAACATTCTGTGAGCCATTCAACAGTAAAAAAAAAGTGGTTTGCAAGATTTCGTGGTGGCAATTTAATTCTTGAGGACGATCTACCTCCAGTTGCAGTAAAATAATTAGAAGACGGAAAACTTAAAGTTTTACTATAGACGAAAATCCGTGTCAAACTCAAAACGAGCTTGCAGAACAGTTAAACAAAAGAAGAAAACAAAAATCGAAAAGTTGACATCTGCATGAATTTGCTTTCTAGGTAGAAAAAGAATTTTTTTAACAACATCATTACAGGTAATGAAAAGTGGATTTTGTACGATAATATTAAACGCAGAAAACCATCCGACCCAGATCCGCCATCAACATCAGTTGGAAAACTGAATACCCATGTCCAGAAAGTGTTACTTTGCGTCTGGCGGGATTGGAAAGGAGTCATTCACTACATCACAGCTGAACATTAACAGGCCCATTATATCAAATTAAGTGATGCTCTGTAGGAAAAAAGACCATTTACGGGACAAGAAATGCGAAAGGTGATATTGCTGCATGACAACGCTCGTTCCCATACAACAAAATGAACCCGGTAACTCATCTTTTCCTTAGGATAGGAAGTTTTACAATTTGCGGCATATTCTGCAGACTTGGCTTCCTCTGATTACCTCTTATTCAGGGATGTCGTCATATTTGAAAGACCAGCGGTTCACGAAAGTTGAAGATGTGTAAAAATGACTCGATAATTGTTTTGCTTTGAAACCACCAAGATTCTATCGCGAAGGCATTCATTATCTATCTGGTAAATGGTAAAAGACTACTATCTATAATGACGAACACAATTGTGACAGTTATATTTTCAATCAAGTTTGATTTGACCAAAATAGCAGAATTTCTACTTGCGCACCTAATAAAAAAATAATTTTATTGGGTGTACTACGAAATCTTGGTTTTCAAAATCTCGGTTTCAAAATCCCGGTTTTCCAAATCCAGGTTTTAAAAATCTCGGTTTTCGAAATCCCGGTTTCCAAAATCCTGGTTTTCTTTTCTTCTAGTTCTAAAGTCTTGATTTTGAAAAAAAAATTATTAATTCGGGCCGGGCGGACTAATAATGTTTTAACATAAAAATAGGATATCTTACCAAAAATTTACTAAAAAAAACCAAGGCTGCTAAGTGAGAGGCGGGCGTCGGTTTCGTGGGTTCGGTGTTAATGAAACATTTTGAAATGCAATAATTGTAGAGGCTTCGATACCTCTCATAGGCTAGCGGGAGGCCGCTGTGCTCCACTTGCTTAGCCCTCTAAGTGGTTTTAGATTTGTACTTCGGGGGAAACTTTGTAAAAAAACACTATAATATTTATATAGAATTTTGTCTGTTATAGTGTCTTTTTTCGGACGTCAATAAGTTTGATCCACAAATGTGTAAGTTGGTTCAAAACACATACAAAAATAAAGGAAAAGGGTTATATAGAATCTTTTAATGACGCATACTAAAAAGAAAAATAGTTGCACCATTTTATTATGCAAACTATGTAATTGGAAGATTTTGTACTTGCAATATTGCAGGCAAATACCCTGACCTCGGTTTTTTCAATTTAAAAAGTCGATGAAATAGCTTTCCTATATTTTAGCGATGGACATACGAATATTTCAAAACTTTAACAAAAAATCATTTTAGAAATCCATTTTTATCGCATTTCAACAAAATCTGTTAATAAATGGCCAAATTGCATCCCTATTAGCCATTTTCTAGAACTTTATCGCAAACTCATTTTTCAAATTTGTTAAAAAAAGATTCCAATTTTCCAACATGTAAAATTTTAAAAATTCAAAGGGGGATTTCTTAAAAATCGGGATTTTTTTATACAAAACCGGGATTTTGAAGACCCGATTTTGAAAACCAGGATTTTAAAAACCTGGATTTTTAAAACCGGGATTTTGAAAACTGGTATTTTGAAAACCCGGATTAAAAAAAACAGGATTTTGGCAAACCGGGATTTTGAAAACCGGGATTTCGTTACACACTGATTTTTATTGTTATCATTTAAAAAACTTTCCTATTATGTCAGAAAGGAAACAATCTAATTTTACCTTGATCAATATTTCGTCGCTTTAAATCAATTATATCGATTTTATAAAGAAGTATGCAATGAAAACCACGAGCAATGACTTGGAGTTAAAGCATTTATAGAATTATTCAAAAACAAAAATCGCACCCTATGCTCTCCTACGCTGATAAAAATTTTGATTTGTAAACTTGAAAAACAAGTGTTTTTAATTTCAAAAAATTTGAAATTCTTTTTGAATTTAGAAATTATTTGTTTGTTAACTAATATTTTTAAAAATTAATCAAACGGTTTTTTGATTTTAATAAAATACTTTGTAAAATTTAAATAATTTTACAAAATATTTTATTAAAATCAAAAAAACCTTTTCATTAATTTTTAAAAATTTTAATACCTTTCAAATTTAAACAAAATATTTATTTGACGAGATTAATAAATTTTAAAAAGAAATTCTTTGCATTTAAAAACAATTTGTTTGATAATAATGGTAACTTATTTATACTGTTAAAGTTAGCCGAAAGTTTCCAGCCGAAAGATAATGCAGATAGTGTTTTGAAAATAGAAAAAAATCAGTCATGAACTCGAATAAAGGATCGGGTTATACCATTCGGGCGAAGGGAAAATTATTTCACTTTATAGGAATTTAAAAAACGATAGGAGCGAGAGTATGAAGAGAGTTTAACTTTCGGCTGAAATAGTCAAGACACTATCTGCATTATCTTTCGGCTGGCAACTTTCGGCTAACTTTAATAAGGTAACTTATTTTATGTTTTTTATTTAATACCAAATTTAATAGTTAATACGTGTAATACGTCTGATACGGTAAGCTAAAAAAATAAATAAATACATTAAATACATAAACACAAATACAATACATAAAATAAAAAAGTATATTTGTTTATAGGAAATTTCATGACGATTAAAGAGCAAGAGCAGCCGAGCATGGTAAATCGCATGACATAAGCCGTGTATTATTAACATCGTGGGAATTCTTAGCAATCATTCTCTCGAGCACTAACATGAATTTTCGGATTATTTTATTTATCAAAAATTTGATTGAGTAATTGTGACATTAATTTAAAAAAAAACTCATATTGAGAGGTCATAGTGTAAGAAACACTTTGAAAATTGCAGAAAGCATTGTAGTATGTATTATGTTTTTCATGAATTTGCAGGCTTTTAAAGTGGCCCCAAAACTACAAAAACTTATTTCAAAAGCAAATTGGAATGCCATTACTTTTCAATTTACAACTATGCTAGTCATCAAGCGACCTGATACTGGTCCACTGAAATTGATTGCGAGCTATCAGCCTCCACATTTGTTTGCTGTATTATAGTTTGTATAGGAGAGCATTACCTTTGAAAAAACCTTCCATTTGTAATTTATATAAATGGCTGTATATTCCAAAATCGCAATATTCCTTTGGCAAATGCTCTACTAAACTTCGTAAACATGACTCTATTTCAATAACCCAAAAATGTCTTACAAAATCGCACGCCCAAATGGAATGCGATTCCGTGCATAGTTGCATTGAAAAGAAGTTCAAGATTTAGGTAACGGAATTGCCAAGCAAAAAATATCTGTCATATCACATGATTGTCACTCCTTCTATGATCTGAAAACAAATAAGTTTAGTTCTGTTTTGAAATAACTCTTAGAACATATGTTATTGTTGTTATAGTTTATTATAATGTCGTTTTTACTGGCACAAAAATCCACATCCAAATTTTTGGATTTTTTATTTTTTGCCACAGAACACGATTTTGGATTTTTTTGTTGACGTTTACTCACACATAAAAAAAAAAACTAAACGTCATGTCAATTGTCAAAAAAGACGTCGCGCCATTTATATTTTATTATATTTGTGATAATTATTTAAGCAATTTGTGTTTTTATTAAATTAAATTTTGTTTAATTCAAAGTGTTGTTTTATAAAGATTATTGCGTGTGCACCGATAACAATGTTACAACAAATAACTTTACAACTTTTGCATTTCATCCGCTGTAAATTATAGTAAATAACGCAAACTTGAAAGCCGTGGTTTTTTCTTGTTTTTATTATAGATTTTACTATATTTTATTAAATAATTTATTTATAATAATGTCTGACGAATCAAATGAAAGTGAATGTGGTTAAAATGGATAATAATCGAACTAAAATTATCAACAAGCCTCGAAGAATATGAAAGTTTGCAAAAATTATTTAGACGGGCTCTTCGTGACTACTACAGCACGGATATTGCTATCGAATATGTTAAATTAACCGTTTTATGGGATAACGATGAAATCTGGGATGAAATATTATTATCAAAATATGCCTTTAACTGTCTCAATGACTCTCAGCTGTTTCAAAAGCAACTTAATCATTTTCAAATTAAATTAGATGGGTAAGAGAGTGCATTTACATTCATTTGAGGTATTCACTAAATTGTCTTCTAATTTCAGCTCTCCAGAAATTATAAAAAAACTATCTCTTATATTTAGAAGTTGAAACAGTATACAAAGAATTCGCTAAATACATGATATGGTAAGTGCAACGAAGATTGACTGGGAAACGGTGGATCGTAGTTATAATTTTGCGATACTCCGTAAAATTCTACCATTTGAATTAAAATTAAAAAATCTTGACGCAAAAAAATATGGCGAGATGGAGCGCTTATACTTGCAGTACATAAATGACTGTGAATATCTCCTGGAAGATAATTTTCTACAGGCGATATACGAGCGTATGATGACCGACTATTGTTTATGTGCGAATGTTTGGTTCGAGTACATGGCATTTATTAATTCATTATTAAAGGATAGCGAAGAAGAGGAGGATGATTTAAAGCAGTCGGTGTTACAAAACTGGATGTAATTGAACGAGCCTTGCGAAATATTATATGGAATTCTGAGTTTTATATATAAAAAAATCGTATTATCGAAAATTTAAAATCGTTTGACAAATCTAAATATAATGAGACATTCGAAGCAGCTGTTGCGGTAGGTTTCGAAACACCTGAACATCAGGTACAAATTTGACTAGATTATTTAACCTATTTGCGTCGCCAGACTGATTTTAAAAACGAAAAAGATAGAAGATTTTACGTAAAATTTTTGACTTGGCATGGAGTACTCTCGATCTCGACCAACAATGGGATGTATTCAACAATGTGAAATACTTCAGTTTTGGGGTCATCTCGAGTACTCCAAAATGGGCAACACTTTAAAAGGTCGTGAGATCTGGAATACGGTCATGGAAAGAGCGGGCAATTCCTATAAAACCGCTCTATGGATCAAATTTATTGATTAAATAAATAAAATAAAGTAATTTATGGAAATTATTTATTGATTTTTTGATTGATTTGAAAAAAATTGAAAATTTCGTCGTTGTCCCATAAAACGGTTAATTTAGCATATTCGATAGCAATATCCGTGCTGTAGTAGTCACGAAGAGCCCGTCTAAATAATTTTTGCAAACTTTCATATTCTTCGGGGGTTGTTGATACTTTTAGTTCGATTATTATCCATTTTAACCACATTCACTTTCATTTGATTCGTCGGACATTATTATAAATGAATTATTTAATAAAATATAGTAAAATCTATAATAAAAACAAGAAAAAAACACGGCTATCAAGTTTGCGTTATTTACTATAATTTACAGCGGATGAAATGCAAAAGTTGTAAAGTTATTTGTTGTAACATTGTTATCGGTGCACACGCAATAATCTTTATAAAACAACACTTTGAATTAAACAAAATTTAATTTAATAAAAACACAAATTGCTTAAACAATTATCACAAATATAATAAAATATAAATGGCGCGACGTCTTTTTTGACAATTGACATGACGTTTAGTATATGTGTGAGTAACATTTAAAAAAAATCCAACAAATTTTTTGGATTTTTTTTCAAAAAAAAAAAAAAGACAAAAAATCTAAAAAAATCCAATTCCAATTGATTCCAATCAGAAAAAAATGTGGATTTTTTTGCCAGTGAAAACGATATAAATTATTTTAAATCAAAATGTATGTTTTAGTTCTTAAATTAAATGTTTTTAATATCAATAGATGTTGAAAAAATATTCCTTGTGAGCGTTCTACAATAATCTCTGCACATCTGCTAAGTTCCCATAAAATTATACGCAATACAGGATATCTGCATTTGCAGATATGTTTAAAAAAAAAAAAGCCAACAAAAATCGGTTGATTCTCAATAAATAGACCAATCGTGATTCTCTTAAAATAGGCAAATATCGTCAAATCGTTGGCGATTGATTTGTAAAATTTGAATTATAACTTTCAAAATATTCGAAATTCGCAATTTGAACTGGAAAACTGTAAGATGGCAACCTTGTATTGACAAAAACAATGGGAAAAATAACAAAACCCAATAACCTACACTATCTGCGAATACTCTACATACACTATGAATTGTCGACGTTGTCTATACATATGCCTATATATCATGAAGTCGCCAATTCCGAATTATGCGTAAACGCACAACATTGCACTAAAGCTTTACGCAAAACCTGCTGAACCCATTGCCCGTCACTCATATGAACCATGTCATCTAAAAGACCATATGTCCTTCATAAATGGCTTTTCACTTCTTTAGAACCAAATTTTTAATAGAAATTTCGTACAACAACTGTTGCATCTAGTGCTTATTATTCATGTGGGTAAATCCAGTCACTGACTTAGAATTTTTGTTTAAAGTACATGCCGACGATACTATATAAAACCTCATGCGTTTATAAACGACTTTTGGCTTCTGTAGAACAACATTTTTCAACGTCGAACTTCTGCTGCTGGTAATGTTTGTTTGCCATATATGATGAAACTTATATCATTCGTTCGAAGTACATCGAGTAGTATCTTTTAAAAAACATGGAAATAAAACTGACATAGTAAAGAAATTATTTTCATTTTAGAAATGCTACAATTATTGAAAAAATATTTCACCAAAACGTGTTCTATTTGTATGTTCGATCGAAAAGAAATATTCAGATGATGAAAAATCTCTTTTGCATCCTGCCCCTATCTGGATTCGTACCCTTTACCTCGACGCCGAAACGCCAAAGCTCAATGTGCCATTTGGTCGGTAAATAAATTATTTACCACGGCAAAATCGTGCAAGTAAGTAATACATCGCAAAAAATTTCCTGAACCTTTTATCGCAGCATTCGTCGTGTACTTGTTCGCTTGTGGCTTAAAACGGATTGTCAAAGTTTACCACAGGTTGCTCAATGAATTATCAACTCACATATTCATTTAATATTTCTTATCACTTAATAAAAAATAAATATGTGCAAGTTCAAAGTATCGAAATAAAATTTGTATATGGGCGATAACCGAATGAAAAGAAATTGTTGTGTATTGACTACATGCGGATTATGTCTGTATATACGTATACGAGTAAGATGGTGTATTCTAATGACAATGAAAAAAATATCTCTATATAACCATATGAGAACTTTCCAGTCATTGGCAAAATATGTTGTGATAAGAATCTTGTTTTTGTCGGAGCCATTCATAAAATCGTTTTGTGTATGAGGCCTAATATGTATACAGACAATAACAAGACATGAAATCGATATGCGCTGTAAGCCATTGTTAAATTTGATTGACATTGATAGATGTTATCTTAATTGTTTTAATTTTCACTGTATATTTTACGAACAATGCTCTGAATTTTTTTTTTTTTTGCTATACCAATATAGCAATTAAATAATTATTTCAACATAGGGGTTTTCGCATGCAGATAATATTCGAAAGGAGTGATAGAAACAAAGTGACATCAAATTTGGTAGGACGTGTGTTGTGCTAAGCAGACTGATGTTTTGCTTAGTTTTTAATCATTTTTATGTCAACGTAACGTAACATAAACCCGAAAAGATGGCCATGGCAATAAAAAGATAGTTTTTAAACATTTTTGAAACATTTTATTATTTTACATCACAATTTTATGAAAAATTGGTCTATAACACGAAAAGTAACAAACCGATGATAGAAGTTCTGGAGTTATATTTCTATAGTGAATGACAAATCTATGTAAGTATTTCCTATAATATACTTGGATAATAGGTCGGAACCAAATCTAGTTTGAAATGATGCTTCATAAACTCAAACGCTCCTTCATTCCGTTTAACATCTACATTAAAATCACCCATTAAAATGATTGAAACCTCTTTATCCACTGTTAACCGTTTATCAATTAATTTTGAAATTTCTGTGTATTCCATTAATGTATATGGAACCAAGTATAAATGTTGACGAACCATTCAAAGTAACATCCACTAGACAAACATCACCAACTGAATCGATCAACTGTCTTTTAACATTAATACCAAATTGCCGTTCAATAAAATTAATCTGCCATTTAGCGTGCCAGCGCAAATTTGTGGTTCATAAAAAGCTCATGAACACTTTGTGGCCCTGGTTGAGGTATTTAATTAGCTATTTAACTGTGATTCGGATTCAAACTTATCATTCCATAAAAATGTTACCTGCGTACTCAAAAAGATACACGGATTACAAAATATGCTCGCTGGAAAATAGACGACTTCTATTTTCTACAGGGGGATGTCCATAGGTTCTCACCCACATTTTTGAATATATTACACACTATTCTGCCGTTATAGTGATTGGCATCCGATTTTAATGGGTTTTGCTATGCCTATAATAATATTCATGTTTTCATTTGTGTTCCCATTACCGTAATATTTTCTGTCTATGGAACGAAAATAGGTCAATTGTACTGAGTTTAACAATGATTTTTGAAATTTTGAAATTCGTGACTTTAACAAAAATATTATTAATTCCTTCTACAAGGTTTTAGAAATATCTTCAGTTGGATTTTAAATTGAGATTAAGAAGAAGCATAAAATTAAAATTGAATGTTTTGTCTGAAATCATAGGTCTGGATCGACGGTACAAAATTATGAAATTATCCAATTCGTAAAAAAACTTTAATCATTCAGATATTAGTTTTCACCAGAAATGCATCTCTATTCTTATACATATAAAAAAAACGATTCCAAGACATTAGTAAAATATCAACCAATCAACAATTTTGACATTGAGATTTGTAATGTCAATTTAAAATACAACTGGAGAAATTACTAAAATGTTGTTGTTAGACTCATTAAAATTGACCCATATTCGCCCCATTGAACGAAAATAGTTGTGAGAACCTATGGACATCTCTAGGATGGGGGCTTTTAAAAACGAAAATTTGTAAAAATTTTAAATTTTTTTTAACAAAAGCAAGGTTTATTAGAATCGAGTAACGTTGACTACAATTTTAGTGTACTAATCGAGCTCTACGAAATTATAGACCAGAACTTTATGACGTCTCCAGGATTGACGTTATATAATTTTGAAAATAATCAAAAATCGAAAAATTATTTAATCATTAAGATATAGTAGTGATCGTGAGAAATTTATCCCTGTCGTTACATATAAAGAAGCTGGTCTTATATATCCGAAAACAGTTCGCATGACATTTCCAGAAGTGCTCATAGATATTTGTAAAATATACCAAAACACGCAGAATTTTCTAAAAAATTCTAAATTCTGCAAAAATCGAAAATCATTCAGAGTTCTGCCCATCCTCACCACATATATTATAATTTACCTAACCATTCTATAATAGTGGTCTGATTACCTATAACATCTATAGTTTTCCAGATATTTAAACTAATCTATTAAAACGGGTTCATCGCTAGTTTGGGAACGTACATTTAAAATCCAATTGTAGAAATAGATAAATCTTGCCGAAGGAAATAATAATGTTTTAGCCACACTTGAAAATTACAAAAATCATTGTTATAGGCTCATTACAATTAACCCATTTTCGCTCTATAGATAAGATATTCCGTGAAAATCTCGGGTAATAGTGGCAAAACATGAATTCTATTATAAGCATAGCAAAACCCATTAGAATTTGATGTCCACCACTATAACGGTAGAATGTTGTGTTATGTATTTGAAAATGTGGGTGAGAATCTGTGAACATCTCTGCAATATACAAAAAGGAAATTTTTTCTCCAGGCAACGGTACAATTTTGTTCATATTTTGCGAAAAGTGGCGTAAAGGTCTGGCCATCTCAAACCCATCTAGCACTAATCAGACAAATTAATGCTTTTTACAAGTCAAACGAAAATTATATTTTGGGTCAAAAAAGTATTTCATGTAAAAAATTTTGCTTGGAGCCTAATTTCACTAGGTTGCAACGGTACCAGTTTCTCGTGTTATTCTAAAAAATATATGTTTCCCGTCTTATTATCATTATCTGACAAATTTATGAGCGGAAAATTATTTTACTCATTTTATTAAATTATTGCATTTATTTTGTGTGTTTTCCGAATTAAAATAATTTAAATAAACATTTTTATTTTTCATATAATAAAATTCGGGGATATCTTCACATATGAAGTTTGTTTGGAATAAAATATAATATAAAACGGGGCGGGGCTTACTTCACAAAACAGTTAGAGGGTAACTAAGATCCGGGGATAACTTCACATACGTAGACGTCATTGCAATTTATCGCTAAAGACAAGCTTGTTATAAGTACATAATGCCAAGAATGAAACATTATCGATGTCTGTGAAGTTAACCCGAAAAATATCCCGAAGAAATGCAATGGCAACACTATAAAATGAATATTACGACATTTTCCAGTGTCATCCCGAAAAATTGTCTATATCACGTTAGTTTTGAATGTCATCCCGAATTTGTTTTACTCTCATGATATTTTTAATTTTTTTTTTTGTTACCCCGAAAAAGAATTTCAATACAGAAAAATTCAGTAAACAAATAGCGACAGGTGTTCAAACCATCCCGAAACCAAAAAAAATATTGAAGCGCAGAAATTAATTTAATAACAAACAATTTACTTGCGTGGTTAATCCAAAAACGCAAAATAAAGCACTCTGGTTATTAGTAAGAAAACAATTATTTTGGATCGAGTCTATGAGTCTAATTTCAGATATAATCATGTGAAGTCGTAGTAGATATCAATTTTTAAAGCAAGGTTGGTATGGAATTTGTAGAGGAAGGATCCACCTTTCTAACGCTAAAATTGTGAATCAAGTCTATGAGTCAAATTTTAGATATAGTCGTGTGAAGTCGTAGTAGATATTACATATTACAAAAACATTTATTTCATAATAATTAATATTTTATTGATTGATTATATGGCCTTGAACATTATGTATGAAATATAATGTCCGCCTAGTGGCCGCCTCTGGCCGTGGCGCAGAGGCGAGCACTTTTTTCATAACATTTTTTTTTTTTTTTTTATTGTTTTTCGCAGACATCTGGTGTTACTTCAACAATTTTGTCTCTAACATTATCCTTAAGCATCAAGGTTGCTGTTGGTTTATTGGTGTACACCTCTTCCATCACGTACGTCAAATCTGGGGTTCCTGGAGCCTAGTCAATATCACCAAATTTTAACAATAATCGGCCGGGAAAAATTTCTCGCAAAATTGGCATCGTAGGGTGAGCTGTGTGTGGCGGGCACCGTCTTGTTGGATCGCTTAGTGCTGCACCTTCCTTTCTGTTCCATTTAACTTTGCTTGAGACATTTGTACAAAACACATGGACCAAGAGGCCCCATTAAGTTTTTTAATACTTTAGAAAGGCGGATCATTATTTAAATGAAGAACTTGATAGTTCAATTAGTATTTTCTGTCATTTGCGAGAGCACCACTAGATAAACAGATGTAATCGACCTAAAATTAATGAGGTATCACTAAATATTTTCGTGCGGCCTTAGAACTGCGTTTGTCAGGAATAAAAGATTTTGTCGAGTTACTGCTAGGTTAGGCAATTTTAATAAACTAACAACTTTTAGATAGTACATGTATACTTAAGTCTATTATTTGACTCCAAATTTTGAAACAGCACGTCCTTTAATTGCAATACTGGACAAGGCCAGCACTTTATTTATAAACAAAATCAAACCAAATTATTTATGTGGAGGCAGCCAACGTCTAACCAATAAAATAGCAAATAGAATGAATAACTCGATTTCCTCAAAAAGAACATCCCACTAAAACGAATGTAAACTTTTCATCCCAACAACGTACGGAAATTTAATTCTATTTAATATTGAAAACAAAAAAGTTTCCCGTACACCATCTCTAAAAAGCTTGACAAAATTAAAAGTCACTTATTTTTTATTAAATTAGACGAGTGAATATTGTGTGAATGTACGACTTAAATACTATTTCGAATAGAGTATCTACGGTGTATAGGTAAGTAGTTTATGTATGAAGGGTACGACACAACATATATCGACACAAGAAAAAAAAAATTATTTCTCTATTAATCAACTTCTAACAAGATATTAGTTTGAGAAAAAACACAAAGTTTGGTTTTTTGTTTTTGTTACACGAGTGTGAGAAAATTCTTTAAAACACCAACAACAATGGTACTAAAAAAAATAAATTTTCCTATTTAAACTTTTTATTTTTCCTTCAGCTTTCACAATTATTTTCAAAATTAAATAAATTACGTACTATTTGCTCTAACTCTGCTCTTTGTTTATTTTTTTTTTCTAAAAGTATTTTACTTTTACATTATTTTATTTTATTTTTTTGTTAGCAAATAATAATTAAGTATTAGTGGTTTGGTGTGTGTGTGTGTGTGTGTGGGAGTGTGTCTTTTGTTTGTGTATGTATATAGTTTATGGTTTGGATTACGCTATGCCACGTACGTTCTGATGGTTTAAATATGTTGTTTAGTTTGGAAACTAAATCTGTGGTTTGGAATGTGTGTCTTTATGTATTTGTGTGTGTATAAAGGTAAATAAAGAATATATAATTTACGTGTAGTACGCAATTGTTTAAGTACGTGAAAATCCACACAATTATTTTTGTTCCGCTCAATAGAATCAAAATACATGTTTTTTTTGTGAAATAAAATTTAATTTCTAATATTTTTTCTAATATCACGAAAATGTCAATCATAAAACTATAATTTTGTTTTTGAAAATTTGAGAATAACCGTTAAATAAATTTAAAATCTTCATCACATAAGCTTTCTTAAAATTTTAATCCCTATTCTACAAAAGCATTTTATTGAAATCTATCAATTTAGTTTAATTTTTCTCCGCCACCAATATATTCTGAATCCTTTCCAAATTCTATCCCTGAAGGCGTTATATATTTACTAACATTGGATAAACAATATACTGTAATTATTTTTTGTTTAGATTTGGGCAAAAACACACGCGTGGATATGTGGAGACGTTGAACCGCTTGTCTTGATAAGGCTTTTTCTTCGCAAAAAAAGCTGAAGAAATAATGCCAATAAGTAATCTTTGCAGTGCGCATATCAATCAAGTCAGAAGTGTCGCTAATCGAATCAGATACGGTCATTGAAGTAAAAAAAAATAGCTTGGAAGAAGCTATACAGGAAAAATACCAATTTTAAAAAAGTGGTATATCAATACTAACAAAAGCGGCGACACCACTATTAATACGTGTCCGTTTGCAATTTTGTTATTTTTATCGTATGATGTTTTGATGACAGGCAACTATAAGATGAAATGTTCCGTCAAGCTTAAACTAACAAATTTGCTGAATTTTTAGAAATTTTTCACAATTCCTCAACAAACATTGGAAAAATATCTGCGGAGATTTAATAAATTACTAAATTAATTTTATTGCTGAGAACGTTTTATCAAATCGGGCAACTCTTACTCAAACGAACGTGTCACTTTCATTGATTATAAATCATCAATCGGAGGATTTTTCGCAGATTTATGCATTTCTAACGACGATGTTATTTCCAGTGCCAATAGTGAAAGAATTTGTGATAAATGTGGAACTAAACTCGAAAAAACCTGGGCAACTGGATAAAATGTTATTTCCGTGAAATAAACAATTGAAGTTATGTTTTGTTTTTTTTTTTGAATTTTTTTGAATTAACACGTTTAGCGGATCAGGAATTATAATGTGCCCAAATAATTCCAGTTGAAATTTTTGCTAGTTCACAATAACCATCTACCATGCTTATTGTTTATTGTTTACACTAACTTCATATAATTCCGGCTGGCCTTGTTGGCCTTGCACAACGTTTTGATCGTCCCGAAAACCTCATCTGTTGCTTTATCATCCAAATTGCACTGCGACTATTGTGCAAGCGCTAAAATTATTTTTGTAAACATTTTGTTTTGCCTGAATGTTTATGATTCTAGACGGTATTATATGGTTCGGCTGCACAATGATGCACAATACATTTTCCTACTTGTGTCATAGTTACTTTGGCTGTAGAGGGTATGGTTCCGGCTGAAATTCTACGATTTCTAACGAAAATTCAAATAGTGCTGGACCTTATAATCCCAGCTGAAGAATTATGTGAAGCAAAATGACAGTAGACGATATGGTTCCAGCTGATTTTATTTAGTTCCGGATGGAAATATACAGTCCACAATGATGCACAATTCACCACGGTACTTCTGAATAATTGTAAATGTGAGTCTGATGATTGACTCTGATGTTGAAAGTCGTAATTTGACTTTTGTGTCAGTTAGTTGACTACATAAATATACCACAAAGGTCAAATTTAAATTTTAGTCTTTAATGTTAGTTATATAATTAGCTTGAATAGTATATTTAAAACTTTAGCTATGAAAGCTGTTATGAGATGCATTTATAGTCCAGTTACAGTATTTTGCTTTGAAGTCTGTTATTTAACTGACGTTGAAGCCAATTCCTCATCAATGAGTTAAAATTCTTACTTCTTCTTACTTTCCAGGAGAGAATTTTCATGTCGGATTAGAAAACACTTTAACGAAGATTTTAGCGCAAGAAAGAACCAACGTAGCATTATTACCGCAAACCTTGGAAGAAGGAAAATTAAGATTTGGGTAATTATTCACGATGTCCCAAAATTGGCAGATCAAATAAAGCCAAAAAGTGATAGTGGAGCTCATTTTCAACAAAACAGCCAGTAAAGTTTTTTCGAATTGTTGTTGGTGCAAAAGTTATTCCATTTTTAGTGTTTATTGGTAAAATCGACCAGCGCATCCACCAAAAAATTAATTTAGTAGAAACCAAGAGTTCTTTTATTTATCTTTCTTTTCCAGTACGATCTAGAAGAGTATGCTTTTACAATAAAATCATCTTTAAGCTGCTTTATTTTTTGTCAAATAAAAGCTTTAGTTTTATAAACTTTTTTGTTCCTCAAAATTTTTTGTTGATGACCCACAATAGAAAGTGGACCCACAATAGAATGTTCTTTATCAATTTTCTTTCACAAAGTAAGTCGTGTTTGTTAAAAAACGCACTTAACAAAATTTCGAGTTCTTTAATAGATGTTTTGTCAGAACTAAAAAAAATGAATAAAATTATTTTTGTTGATTAATTTTATTTTTTTATTTTATTTTATTTTTTATTTTTATTTTAGTGAATTAATTCGTAATATAAATTACAGTACAATTTTAGCAATAAAAAATATATCAAATGAAATACATAATTCTGGTTATTATAATAAATTATTTAAAATAGTTTTCCTTTAAAGATAGTCTGATTCCAGATTTCGTCATATTAAAATCACAAAACATACTTAATTGATTATAAAACTTCGACATTAAATTCAAAGGTTCGTCACATCCATAATTAGTTTTATGAAAATCTAATTTCAGAAGGGTTCGAGTACGTAGATTCCTCACAGGGGCATACAAGTTAAGGTTAAATAATAAATACGGGCTGACTATTTCGCCATTTAGTAAATTGGAAATGAAAATAGCCCCAGCATGCTGCCGACGAATATCAAGTGGCTCGAGTTTTAGAGATTTGCATCGCTCGGTATATGGAGGGAGGCCTAAAACATTCTCCCACCACATTCTACGATTATCAAACCCAATAGTTTTCCAGGCATAGAAAATTAAGAATGATTTCTGAACCGCCTCAATTCTCTTGACATGATTACTGTAACTTGGACACCAAACACATGACGCATATTCAAGTGATGAACGGACAAGAGATTAATATAGCGAGATCAAAGCTTTCGGGTTATTAAACTCTTTCATAATTCGTTTAAGAAATCCTAACATAGAACAAGCCTTTGCAATTATCAAATCAATATGCCGATTCACTGATAAGGTTTGTGTAAACATAACCCCAAGATCTCTTACTTCAATTATTCTTGATAACTTATCATTATTAATACAATAATCATGTATTACATATGACGATCAGCGGGTAAATGACATAATTTTACATTTCTTGGTATTCAAAAATAATAAATTATTTTCACACCAATGGCTAATTGCATCAATGTCCTTCTGCAGATTAAATGAGTCTTGCGTATTATTTATAGGGGAAAATATTTTTAGATCATCAGCATAAACTAGACAACGAGCGAATTTGACACATTTGGTGATATCGTTCAAGAATAAAATGAAGATAAGGGGTCCAAGATGGGAACCCTGTGGAACTCCCGAATGCACTTTTATCGGATTAGAAAATCTGTTATTTATTTTTACAAACTGTATGCGTTCAGTAAGGTATGATTCAATCCATTTTAACAAATTATAAGAAATGCCAAAAGATTTTAATTTTTCCAATACAATAACATGGTTGATTGAGTCAAACGCCTTACTAAAGTCAGTATAAATGACGTCAAGTTGCGTCTTAGCCTCAATCACCTCCAAGGCACGTTTTGAAAATTCCATTAAATTCGACACGGTAGATCTTCCATGGAAAAACCCATGTTGTTCGTCAACTATAAATGACTTCAGACCGAAATACATGTGGTCACAAACAATTGATTCGAATGATTTAGGGATCGCTGATAGTATAGAAATGCCCCTATAATTAGAGACATCACATCATTCCTATTACCGGATTTGAAGATTGGAACAATATGTGAGGATTTCCAAATAACTGGAAAAATTCCCGACGAAAGTGATCCATTGAATAATATTGATAGAGGAAATGCTAGCTCATGACCAAGTTTTTTTAGGAAACTTGAAGGACACCATCTGGGCCACTGAGTGAGTGATTTGATAATATCCTCCGGGGTGATACGAGGTATATGCAAGGTGGTGTTTGTACTATTATATGTTGTATCCGCAAGTGTTCCCTTATTAACATTATCTAGTCTATAAGTATTTTGGAAGAAAGAACCAAATAAGTTGGCTACGTCTATAGAGTTATTGCCCGAAACATTATTGTAAGACATTGTCGACGGAAAACCGCAAGTTTTCCTTCTAGACTGAACGAAATTCCAAAACGATTTCGGATTTAATATCAAATCATTTTGAACCTTGTTGATATAGTTTCTATAAGCTATTTTATGCATGGAATCAAATTCATTAGATACAGAGGAAAAGGCCAATTTAACAGAAGCATTGTTGGATCTTTTCCATTTCCGATATAATTTCTTCTTGCGATTACCTAAATTAATCAAGCATTTATTAAACCACGGAGGATTATTTCGATTATTCTTAAAAACAGAAATTGGAACGAATCTGTCGATACCACTAAACAAAATATTATAAAATAGTTGCACATCATGATCTAAGTCATTAAATGAGAAGCGCGTATTTTAAATATTATTATCCAGATTTTCTTCGAATTTTCCGGATTTCCACAAGATTTCTTGGATTTCCCAGTTTTCTTCCGGACTTCTCCCAAAATTTTCCCAGATTTTTCGGATTGTTCTGGATTTCCCAAATTTCCCTCCAATTTCCAAGGATTTCCCCCAGTTTTATCGGGTTTCTTCCATATTCCCTCCGAATTTCCCACAGATTTTCAGTGTTTCCCTCGGATTGTTCCGGATTTCCCGATTTTATTCCGGATTTCCCGGATTCCGGAGGAAACCTGGTGGAAATCCAGTGGGAATCCAAGAGAAATCCAGATCCAGAGAAATCAGCTGAAAAACCGGGAAATTTGAGTGAAATCCGAATAATAATATTTAAAATTAATGAAAAAGAAATGATTTTATTCATTTTGTTTTATTTTTGACAAACATCGTTTTAGAACTCGAAATTTTGTTAAGTGCGTTTTTTAATAAACACGACTAACTTTGTGAAAAAAAATTAATAAAAAACATTCTATTGTGGGTTCACTTTATGTATTACATTCGTTTCCCGCTGCCGTCACCTAAACATCAACAAAAAATTTTGAGAAACAAAAACTCTCGGTTTCTTTTCTTGGTTTTCTTTTAAATTAATTTTTGTGGCGGGGCGCTTGCGATTTCACTAAAAGTGGAATAACTTTTGCACCATCAACAATTCGAAAAAATTTATTTGGCTGTTTTTGTTGGAAATCAGCTCCGCTATCACCCTGCTTCGTTTGATCTGCTAATTTTGGGACACCATGTATATTTAAAACTAATAATTTATAGTTCATTTCCAGAGATAATATTTTTTAAAAAATATTCAAATATTCTGCAATTTATAACGGACGTTTGCAACAAAATTAAAAAAAAAAGTAAGCTGCTCAAAATTATTTTAAGCAAAAGCCTGATATAAAACATTGTCGGAATTTTATGCATTATGGCCCTTACCTATATTTAAGAAAGCAGGTATTTTGTAATTACGGAATCGATATCGGATTATTTTTTGATATTTTATTTAATATTTTATATAAATACTTATTTAAATTTGAAATTAAATAATAAAAATAACCACTTTATACTAAATGTATATAATCAGATAAGAACACCACTATTTTGCTTTAATTTTGTATTCTTAATGGCAATCGTATAACCGGAATGAATGTCAGTTTTTTGATGTTAAATGAACGTCGAAGGTTAGTATACTACATTGCGAGGTTAAAGTCAGACATTTATACGTATTTGAAGTCGAAAATTAGATAAACATTCAAAGTTAAACTTAGTCGACCAGTCGACAATAAAGTGACTTTGCATCACGGTAAAAGTCAAATATAAGATGAGACTTGGCCTGCTAACAATATGTCCACTATACTATACCGACGAATAACACCACTATGTTCCACTATACCGACGAATAACATTCAGAATTTTCGAATCTCTCGGCGAATAATGAACATGTGGTTTACCGGGTGTAATATGATTCTGGCTGATTTTATCGTAGCTGTTGCACAATATGTGTCTGACTGAGCATCCATCAACATCAACTCACCATCGTGCTCAAGAATTGAACATTTCACGCAGTTCAATGATGAGCATTTTGCATAAAGTTGCAGGAGCTGAAGTAAAATGACCATCAGTAACGCTTTCGGTTCGCTAATTGGGATGTTGAATGCTTGGAAGAAAACGAGAATTTTGACCGAAAAATCATCTTTTCCAACCAAGCTCATTATCACCTCGATGGCCTCGTCAACAAGTAAAATTGTTGTATTTGGGACTTTTTTTGTGGAAAGCCGATAAGCTTGTTACGATAACTAAACAGAATCTATCCAAGACTTGAAAAATCAAATCGAATTTACCATTGATTAGAGAGGGGCCCCTATAATCAAGAATGTTCTTAAAAATTGGGTTGACAGAATGGGGTATTGTAAAACCAGCCGTGGAAGTCATTTGAATGAAATTTTGTGATTTTACTTTGGCTGTTAGTGAATATATAAGAACCCTGTTAAAAATTCAAATTGTGACAGGAAAATTAAAAATAATTTTTTATTCACCACAAAAATGTCTGAACTCTAGACCGCCTATTAATTTTGGTAGGATGTTAAAAAACAACCTCAGTTTTTTGATAGTAAATAATGTGAGTAGTAGCTGTACCAACAATAAAATATTTTCTTCATTTATTTGTGCTTTCCTATAAAAATATAAATATGGCTGGTCCACCGAAAAAAAGCAACGGGTATTTGAAAACCCATACGCCACATGTAAGTTTAAATTCCTTTATTCCATTGACATTATAAAATTTATTCCTACATTTATAAACCTTGTAATTTTTATTAGGGACATACGATGAACGAATATGTTGATGTCTTATTTAAATCGAAAAATTTAAATATTAACGCCGGTTGTAGGTAATATTCGATTGAATTTGATTGATTTTTATTTTCAATTTGACGTGACAAAAGTTACATTCATTGAAAACTACAGTGGTCTGTGTAAATGAAAAAATATGAGGTTGGTACCAATTTTTATTATTTTAATTAGAACGGCTTAAACATACAATTATAAACTTACAGTAATTCTTAAAAATAAACAGCGGAGAGGGAGTTGGGGCAAAGCACCAAACGAAAAACCAGATTGGCCATTTTTTGAAATTATTCACAAATATGCGACCTATAAAGATAACTTTTATCCTCCATTATTGATGGATAGTAGCAAGGGGTTAATCGTAAATAAACCGCCTATGAATACTCTGTTAGAGTCCAACGCCATCCACTTCCTCGCAAGGATATGTTTCGCAACAGAGTCCAACGCCATCGACGTCATCCGGGTCATGATCAAATTTGGAAAGTCCATCGACTAAAGATTGTATAACACGCTATTTCGCTATTCGTGAAAAACGGGACAAGAAAATGGACAAAAAGATTAATGATCTGCTAAGCATATATGGTCAAATGGTCTGACAAGACTATCCCAATATAAATGTAGCTATTTTGCTGATTTTTTCTGGTTACAAATCAGATTAATGTATTTTGTGATATAACAATACGATGTATCTTAACCGACTAATTGAAGCGCTAGTCAAACACTAAATCGGTACTTACAAATTTAAGTTTTTTAGGTTGAAATAAAAGGATTGTTTTTATTTTTGAAATTATTATACTTAATTTATTATAATTGATCCAAAAGGGTGTTACGAAAAGCAATTGCTTCGGAAGAATCTCTCAAATACGAAATTTTTATTAGATCAGATTCAAAGTGTGAACCGCATATTTCGGGTAATGGACCGATATCTCCTCCAGATACACAAATGCTATGTAGCATACAAGCAGCAAATATAGTTTTGATGCAATTGTCTACCTTCAACTCCAGGGCCTTAAAGAGAATATTTCGCCACCTACAAAATTGCGAGCCCTGCTCGAGTATTAAATATTTTTTGTTTCCCCAAAGCATTTTTAAATGGTGTAATCACTGATATGGGGCTCAGCTGAGATGGATACCCACTATCACCTAGTAAATACCATTTGTCATTTGTGTAAGTATCATCTTGATACAAAGGGCTGTTTTTGAAAATCTTTATATCATCTACTGATTCTGGAAATCCGATGAACACGTCGTTACATAAATGGTTCCTATGTTTACTACGGCTTGGCACTGGATGGAGTAACAGCTTTTATAATTGAGGTAATCATCATGATTATTGACTGGACACTTAATTCTTATATGACATCTATCTATTGCACAAATAACATTCCCAAAAATTGCTGTTTACTTCAACATTCAACAGTTAGGAATTTTGAACGTCGCATATCGAGCGATTTATTTGTATACCATATTTCCCTAGTTTGAATGGAACGCTGCATGAACGAACATTTGCCACGAGTTAACACTATAGCTGCTCGTCGATTGTTAAATTGGCTGACGGCTTATAAGGTGGTCGAACATTCGCTAACACATCACGAAATGCCGCTAGTTTATCAGTTTGTAATCGATTTTGTCTAGTTTGGTAGCTATCAAACTGTAAATGCGGTAAAGTTCATCCAATCTCTCGTCCCAATTTTAATGAACTTCGGCATATATTAAATTTCCGAATAGAGCGTAATTCTCTACAGAATTTGTATCATATCACACCCGATGTCCTTTTGTTCTTTCTTCCTTTAATTGTTTATCGTATAGAACTTCCTTGCTTTTCTGTTGGTTTCAGCCAGCGTTGAAATCTCAACACAGGTGTTGTTAAAATTTGAGCGGTTTGAGGAGCTAGACCTTCTGTTTCTATTAGCATCAGAAAATCACGCGCCCTTTCACCTTGGACTCCAGTCCTAAGTAAACTGCCCGTTCCACAGTTGGGCTTTCTACATTCTCTTCTTCGTCTGGTACCAAATCTTCATTGGAATCATTTGGATTTATATCGATAAGGTCGCCTTCGCAATCGGAAAAATCCATATCAAAATCGTGGTTGGCTATCACGTCATCGACACATGGATCTGGGAATGAAACACTATCAAAGAGTTCCCGGAGTTAGAAAGTTTACGAAGAACAATACTATTCAATATGCATGCACAAAAAATAGATGTTGTCGCTATAATTTACAAAAACATATGGGGTGTTTGACCCCAGTGCACAGAAATGTACTTGCTTTTTTTAAATTAATCCTTTTCCCTTAAATATCGTCAAATTTAACTAGCTTTCGATTGGGTTCTATGTAAAAGCTTTTAGTTGAGGCTATCTAAAATATTCGCACTGTTTATATTAAAAAAAAATTGATTTTTTAGGTTTTAAAAACGGTTGTGGTCAATGAGACCCCAATGCACAGTGTAAGGGCTAATTGGCAATAAATAATTCTATAATATATTACGGAAACTGCTGGCGTTGATCCGAAAATGTTTTTGGGTAATTACTGAATTTTCATTCAAAAGCTCCGTAATTTACAGTATTCTAAAGACAAAAATTTAAAACAATTATATTAAATAACAAAACTATAAAGGCATGTATCACATGTACAGAGATTACCTTTAAGGCATAAAAATTATGCGCGCTAATTGTTTGAAAGTCGGCCATCTGGAATCGCCTTATAGACAAAAATTTTAAATTGAACATTTCTCAATTTTGTATAAGGCAAATTTTTTTGCCTTAAAGGCAAAATCTGTACATGTATCACCACCTTAATCATACCGAATATATGAATATATAGTTACTTTTCTCAATTTCCTTCCGTATTTCCGCCCCGTTATTTTTATATTTTTTATATTCACGTCGATTATACAGCTGGCCGGATTGCCTGCGGCGGGAGTATCATTAATTCGGTTTTAACTTTTTTCATATTACACAAAACGACGAATCAAAAGAGAACGAATGACGGTAATGCAGTTCTAAAAATACGTATTATAGAATCCGCGAGTGATACGCACTCCATATAAAATCTGTCATTTCAAATCCGCATTAAATTCAATGCGGATACTGTGCTGTGTTAGTTTAGTTTTTTAATTTTACTATTTGCAATGGAGAATAATAATAATAATAGTACTTTTTAACAAATCGAAAATTTATGAACCACAATTAATTTTTTTTGAAGCAAACGAACCACTAATAGAGAATTGATAATAATTTAATAATTAATTTAAAAATTAATAATTTAATAATTTGAAAAATGATGGGCTTAATGAAAGATAACCGAGACGTAGTCTAAGAATATGATGGAAAAAGGTTTTAGGAGGAAGAATGGAAAAAGATTTGAGGATTTCATTAAGGGAGTCGCATAATGGAGAAAATAAATTTTTAAATTTAGGTTTGGAATGACTTTAAATCCTCGTAATCCTCGTTAAGGAAAAAACTAACGCAAAATAAAAGAGAGCTTAAATCCACTGGTGGCGGTACATATAGGCAAATTATATTTTCCCCATTAGAAAATGAGGCAATCCAGCTGCTTTCTTTAAGGGATACTGTGGATGGGTTTAAAAATACGAGTAAGTTCGGAGTTCCCCGTAAGCGAACTATTCAGGAAGGGAATATAGACATATTTTTACCAATCGCAAATCCGATGTCAATGGCTGATGAACTGGTTTCCTCCCCATCCGCAGAAGTGGAAGATTTCGAAGACGGAATTAGGAATGTCGAAAACGAAATACTTTCTGATGTACCTCAACACAAATTGCTAGGGCTGTTGACAAGCTTGGAGATCGCCAAAAGGACAAGAATGCCATATTACAAGCCCAATTATAGGAGAACAAGGGGCACAATCTGAGAATGGAGCGAATGTATTTCTAAATTAATTTGTTTCAAATGAAAAAATCAATTGTAGAATAAAAAACACAAAATTGAATGTCAGACTTTTGACAATATTGGTGAAATTGCAGATTCACTGCGGATCGATAATACAGTTTTTTGGCGGATTCTATAATGCAAATAATTTTAAATACGAATCAAGTGCGGATCGAATGAACTCTCGCCCCAATAAATTCGCCTACCTAGTTATATAATCGACGTGATTCACGAATGCGAATCAAGTGCTGATCGAATGAACTCCCACCGCAGTAAATCCGCCTAGTTGTATAATCGACGTGAATATAATAAAATTAAAAATAAATTTGGATCACAAACATTTTATTTTACCAACTTTTTAACTAAATATTTTTAGCACATTCACTAACGGCCTTATAGAGATTATGTGAATTTATGTATTATTATGAGCAGTCAATAAAATTTTCCTACACTATCCAAAACCACTTCTGGCTATTCAAAAACTAATCTAAAAACTACATTGGTTCCAAAATTCATTATTTTCATTCTTGTAGCTGTTTTAGTAAATTTACTATAAATTTCCTACGAGCCGAAATCCAAATTATATTTTTAATGCTTTAATGCTTTTAAAAAAGCTTTATTTTTGAAAAATTTGTTTTACAATAAAATAGCTTAGCTGCCAATAGACAGTTTGAAAAGGTCGCCTAACATATTCTATTACTTTTCTAATTTAAGTAAAAAGCTCAAAAAGCCACTAATTTAAAATTACTTGAAACTATCCCAGTTGGTTTTGACTGAGTTTTAAACTTTTGCAGACTGCTTTAAACGATGTGTTGAGCTTTCGTATTACCACTAAACACCAACATGCAGTGTCTCAAAAAACTACAAATAATTCCTACAAACATTTTTTTTCAAAGCTTTATAAATTAAAAATTACAAGTAGCGGGTTTTGTGCATTTCGTTCACTGTACCGAAAACAAACAACTTTAAGTATAAATTAAATTTACTTTTCTTTTTCACTTACCTGGTATTCATTTTTTTTGCTGCTTGAAAAATATCCTGTTGTTGCTTTTTTTATGTTCCTTTTGGTGCTATTTTCATTGACTTCTTGTGTTCTCGTGCTTTATGTATACAAGAACACTGGCACTGTGTGACAGAAAACAAAATTTAATTATGTTGTTACAATATAATTAAGAAAATATTTTTATCCATTAGAATGATGAAAAATACGGTGAAATTACATAAACGACAAGAAAAAATAAAATAAAACTGTTGAGAAAATGCGAGAAATGGTATTATATAGAGACTCAGCAGTGCAACAAGAATTTTTTTGTAACATTGGAATGAGTTTTTGTAAATTTTTTTTTATAACAACAATCTATTAATTGAATGAATGTTCAGGCGTTAACTATTATGAATAAAGTTGTACAGAGTTCAATCGCATTTCAAGAGAGTTCAATAGTTTGCTATACCTTTTGATGTTCTATCTCATAATAATACGTAAGTGCTTATATAAACGTGAATAAAAAAAATATGTACAAAATCTGTCAACATTTTGTGTGTCCCAGATTAATATTATGAATTTTCTTCATTTTCTCAAACAAAAGAATAAATAACATTTTTTTGTCGATTTTCCTCTTTCGACTCTAATATTCTCCTGCGCTAAGAATTTCTTGTTTATTTTTTGTCTGTCTGTTAAATTATTAATATTCTGTACTTTTAAAAAACTTTTACATAAATTTTCATTTCAAAATACAAAACAAGAAAAATAAAAAACGTATAAAAATTAAAAAACAGAAAGCTTTTTACAACGAGCAGGCAACGGCAACAAAAAGTATTGTAACTTTATCTCAGAATTTTTTCCTCGTTGTTTTTCATCTGTAACGATTTCTGTATTGTTTATTTATAATTTTCTTTCTTCGCTTTTTTACATTTTTTTTCTCTCTAGTTTTCCGTTGTTGTTCCGTATATAAATGTATAGAGAACAAAACTCCTTTTCATTTCTAAATCGTTGGATAAAGTGATTTATGTTTTTTTCTATTTTTCCCACTTTTCTTTTTGCTTTGTGGGTTCGTCTCTCCAGATACACTACACACCACATATTATTGTGAGCTTTGTTGTGTTTTCTTGGCTTTTTCTTTTATTTATGTGGTTTTCACTTTTTGCTTTAACTTTCGTCATTATAATGACTAGATAACTGACACATTATGTGCCGTACTTTTGTTGTGAGTCTTGATTACAAACAGCGAAGCATAAGAAGGCCAAAAGATGTTAGTAGGTATGGTGAATCTTGTTTGAGAGCTTTTTTGATCAATTTTGACTGATGCAAGAGGAAAAAAGATCTACTTTACTGCTTTGCTAACAAAATTCAGTGACCTGATTTTACTATTTGGATGTATATTTAAGGGCTTTGAACCTAGTTTGACCTTTTTTGAAAAATAAAATGAAAATTACATTTGGCCTTAACCCTAACCTTAATAAAACGATTTTGCTCATTTCATTTAGACTGTATTTTTAACGATTTGCTGATGGTAGAAAATCAAATTAAATAAATTAGCAAAATAGCAAATTTTTATCACTAATTTAACACTAGACGAAATGGAATGTTACGAATAAAAGGACTACTTCAAAATCTGGGACTATTTCGTTCGATCAAAAAAACTAGAGTCATGGATACGCGGAACCTAGTGACGCGAAGAATTATAGAAGAGGTTCATACTAGTACCTTACATGGGGGGTGCATATGTAGATAAAGACTAGATATCCGGCAACTACAACTACGAACTAATTGGAAATATAGACGACCGAACCTAAGAGTCAATGACTTGGTGGTATATTACTTAAGAATGATCAACAACACAGCACACGGTGGAACTATCCTCCAAGCAGAAATATCGAGACACATGAAGGAAGCAATGGGTTAGTTCTGGTAGCTATAGTGAAGCGCGAGAACAATACCTTGACGTGGTCAATTGTGAAATTGTGTAAATTAAAAATTTAAAGGCCCATGACGGCCAGCCAGAGTCAAGATGTGCTACATTCACTAACAGATTCTAAGAAGGTTCAACATAAAAATCATACAGTCTTGGGACTTAAAACATAGGTCAACATAAAAATCACCTCATTCAACCACTCTACGGGCACACACTTTTAATCAATAGAGTAATTGGGAGGAAATTGAAATATTCAAAAATTCACAAAACCAAGTAAAGGCGGTTTGCATAAACGTGCAATGTACAAATTCAAATAAGGAAGTATGCATCAGCATCATTAAAGAAGGCGTTACCAACAAACCATAAAAGACCATGGAACGCTGAAGGCTAAAAAGAGATCAATTAAACGAATACTTTACACAAAAAACCAATTTGCACTTCAACCATCGAGCTGAAATTAATAATGAAATAGTTGGAAGTCGACTAGCAAGCCTTACTTGATGCAATCGAAAATGACGTAAGATGGCTATTCGCATCATCCCAATTAGAAGAGACACCCAATCCCTAACTAACATTGAACACATAACACGGAGTCATCGATCAAGAACAGGTCAAAATATTTAGCAGTAGATGGTCACCAAAAACGGTTTGGCTACTAACCAAGGCAGAAGTGAAGAATTATACACAACTCCAAGGAAACAGATTATATGTGAATTATAAGCAAAGTAGCAACCCTAAACTACAAAACAACCTTCACGAATCAGGCAGAGTGCAAATTAAGGCTGGGTGTGTGGTACGAGCTATAGAAAGCTATAGAAAGCTATAGAGCGATATGCTTATCATATAGCAGTCAATACACTAACTAGGCTAGATTCAGCCACTTAAAGAAATTCATCACTCAGATTTAACCTTCCACGGCTGCATATGAATAGCAACAGGCCGAAACGCTTCAAGATACTATAAAATGAGAGGAAGATACAAAAATACTGAGTAGCATGGAGATCTAACTTTGTATAAGCGGGGAAGATTCTTCATATTCATTATTAATTTTGGATCCTTTTAGTAATAGGCGTCATTTGGGGCATCAAATGGCTAAGACTATAAGGCAAACTATAGCCCTCACCCATTACATTCTTCATTTCAATGAGCAGAAGCATAACCATTTCAGACTGCTGTTATAGTTACATTCCGATTATATCGTAAATCAAGATAAACGATTCGGTCTCGTTCCCATGGAAAATGCTAACAAATGCTTCAAATTTCTTTCTCAAATTAGTAAAAACTGTATTTACTAAAGGATATAGTATAGAGAATCCATTGTAAGAGACAACAATGCACTCGCTCTAACCTTTTTCTTAGGAAATATAAAGACCACAGCCAGGAAATACTTTACAATAAGATGTTCAATATGAAAGGAGAATTGAAAAAGAAATAAAAAACCGTGACATTTCGGAAAATTCGTGTATCACGCCTCGGCACACCACCTCCGCTCATTGGATTAGCTTACGACAGCGTTCCATCATTTTTTTTTTTTATAAAGGCAAAGTAAAATGTAGGGGGCGAAGTTCAAGGTTCGTACCTCTTCGCGGTGCTCTCTGGCTACTCTTAATGAATCAAGCGGTCTAGTGGAGGCGAGCAGGTGAAATTCTGTTTAAAGTCCTGTCACTTTAAACTATGCAGGAGCCAAATATGCAACAAATAAGAAAGAGGCACTGCTACGTTCATCTAATGACCTGAAAAAAAATTCTAAAATCTTGAAATGTTGGCTCGAATTAGAAAATAACGATTTTGAGGTAGTGTACAGAGAGGGAAGAGCAAATGTTGTGGCAGATGCACTCGCAGCAGAATGCCTACAGCAGAAAATGAACAAAATTTTAAAGAAGGGGCAAATAACCGTCAACGTGAATCTGGAATAGATAATAACCTAATCATAGATAGTGACTGAAAATGAAACAATCCATTCTCCTAGACACAATAATTTTGGAAGACAATTCCAAAATTTAAACAAAAAATCATTTCGAAAAACTCATTAAAAAAATTATATTACTGAATTGTTAAAGAAATTCCTTAATGGCAATCTTGGGATCGGAACCACTTTATCAAACAATTTAAGAAACATTTCCGAAAAATTTCTCCTAAAACGAAGTCGTAACCAATGAAGGGCATCAAAATGCAATAATAGTTACAGAACCCAAAAGAGTCCAACAAGGAACAAAAGAAGTTGAAACTCAAATTAGACGAGCCTCTTTTTTCCTAAGATGAACAGTATAATTAAAAGACATATGATCGGAAGCCATACACTATAAAAATATCCCATGGACCCAGCACTAAAAATCCATTTGTGTGAGTGCACGTCGATGTTTGTAATATAACCAGGACAACTTTTTTCTTTATCATTGACTATTTTTCCACACATTTGCACATGATTCCGATCAATACCAAAACCATTGTGGACACAAACCTAGGTTTAACAAAGTATTTCATGCAATTCGGGATTTCAAACGAGATTCTCAGATCATGAACAACGTTCAAGTTGAAAAAGTATACTCAACAATTATAGAAGTTTTTAACACTAACCGGGGTAAATTTTCAAATTCAATCAATGGACTGATAAACGACAATAATCGTACAGTAATACGAAGTCAATTAGCAGATCAATAACAGAATAAAAGGTGGTTCGATGATCTGCTAACCAATTAAACAACTCGAAAATGTAAACCCTATACTAAAATGTTGAAACCTCGATTGGAAACCGACAAGCTACCATTTTTACAGCGCAGTGATGAGTTTTACGTTTATTTCAATTTTAAGTACAGGTTTTACCTTGCAAGTGTTGAAAAAAAAATTAAAATAAATCCTAAAGAATTTTGGAAATACTTTCGATCTAAACGGGAAATAGAAGGATCCAATATGATTTATAATAAAACCAGCTCTTCGGACACAAAAGTGATAGAAGACATGTTTGCAGCATTTTTCCAATCAGTCTATAGCCCTTGTGATGATATGTGATACACTGAACAAATAGGCAACAACAATACTTGAATTATTTCTCCTGTCACACACGAAGAGAATGTTTTAGCAGGCTTAAAGGAATTTGGAGATGGATGTTGGCCGGATGATATAGCCGCCTTTATACTAAAAAAGGTTTGCAAATAGCTTCACAAATCCACTCTGCAAACTTTTCAACCAATCAATAACCACAGCCGTGTTTCATGATAAATCAAAAATTTCAAAAAGTACACCTATGTATCTTTAAATAGGGTAAAAGAGAGGATGCCTCATGTTACAGAGGAATTTCAACATCTTCAAGATCGACATCTACCAATCTGGCCAAATTTACCAATAAAGTGTTAAATGAGATAGAAAATCATCATCAAGTAGATGTAGCGTATAGAAATTTTAGCAAGGTATTTGACTCTATTTGCCACCCCTAAGCACTTCAAAGTGTCCCTCGAGGATCTCATATTGGATCCTGGATTTTTATTGTGTGCATCGATAGAATAGCCAAGTTAATTAAGCACTCAAATATTCTAATATTTGCTGATGACGTAAAATTTTTTCATACAATTAAACATGAGCATGATGTTGATAAACTGCAAGATGACCTCAACAACGTCCCTTAAGCTAGCAGAACCCATATAGCACAACATTACAAGATAGTATGGATAATTATAGGCTAATTATAGGCTAATTAAATGCCGCATTAACATATTTTGGGCTCCACCCCTTCCAACTAAAACGCGGGTTCTGCTAGCTTTAGAAAAAGTTAGCAGAACCCATATCAAAATATGATTTAAAAACAATTGGGAAATTAAAGGTTAATTTTAGGCTAATTAAATGCCCTATTTAATTTTTTTTATTCTCCTCGATCCAGGAAATGCAAAAGGCTTTATCATTTCGAAGCTACCAGACTCTAAATCGAAAATCAGACCAAAACTGACATTAGAACACAAAACAAGATCTATTGATAAGCAAATAATTTTAAGCTCACTATGGGCTAATCAAATGCCCCATTAAAAATGTTTGGGCTCCACCCGTTTTTGACCAGACTTTAGGTCATTTAATCTAAAGCCAACAGAACCCAAATCGAAGATCGGAGCAAAACTGACATTACTGTGGCTCAGTTTGCACAACTGTTCTCTATCTTTAAGTGAACTTTGACTGCAATCTGTTTGTATACAGTTCTCTTTTTTGTCTGTACATCTCAAGTGTGTTTTACGATTTCGAAGAATATCAAAAAAAGAATTGGTCTCAAATTTAGTATTTGAAATGGAATTTTGTGTGCCGAATCGCCGAAAATATTACCGAAGGCTTATGGTGTATCGACTTAATCAAAAACTCGTGCATTTGAGTGGTACTATGTAGATGAGGTGGAAGATTTGCCTAGCCCTGATCGGCCTTAACTGGAGTTAACGTCAATAAAGTGTAGAAAATATTAATAGAAAATCATCATTAGAGAGTTTGAGAGAGATAGCCGATTAACTTTGTGTGACGTTCGAGACAATTCGAACCTTGTACACGATTATTTGTGCATGACACGCGTTGCCGTCCTACTAGTTCCGAAAGACCCGAATTTTTTTTAAGTCTGGTCAAAAACGGGTGGCGCCCAAAATTTATAATAGGGCATTTGAATAGCCCATAGTGAGCCTAAAATTATTTGCTTATCAATAGATTTTGTTTTGCGTTCTAATGTCGGTTTTGGTCCGATTTTCGATTTGGGTTCTGCTGCCTTTAGATTAAATGACCTGATGTCTGGTCAAAAACGGGTGGAGCCCAAAAATTGTTAATGGGGCATTTGAATAGCCCATAGTGAGCTTAAAATTATTTGCTTATCAATAGATCTTTTTATGCGTTCTAATGTCAATTTTGGTCCGATTATCAATTTGGGTTCTGCTGGCTTTAAATTAAATAACCTGAAGTCTGGTCAAAAACGGGTGGATCCCAAAATTTTTTAATGGGGCATTTGAATAGCCCATAGTGAGCCTAAAATTATTTGCTTATCAATAGATCTTTTTATGCGTTCTAATGTCAATTTTGGTTCGATTATCAATTTGGGTTCTGCTGGCTTTAAATTAAATAACCTGAAGTCTGGTCAAAAACGGGTGGATCCCAAAATTTTTTAATGGGGCATTTGAATAGCCCATAGTGAGCCTAAAATTATTTGCTTATCAATAGATCTTTTTATGCGTTCTAATGTCAATTTTGGTCCGATTAAAAATTTGGGTTCTGGTGGCTTTAAATTAAATAACCTGAAGTCTGGTCAAAAACGGGTGGATCCCAAAATTTTTTAATGGGGCATTTGAATAGCCCATAGTGAGCCTAAAATTATTTGCTTATCAATAGATTTTGTTTTGCGTTCTAATGTCGGTTTTGGTCCGATTTTCGATTTGGGTTCTGGTGGCTTTAGACTAAATGACCTGAAGTGTGGTCAAAAACGGGTGGAGCCCAACATTTTTTAATGAGGCATTTGATTAGCCCATTAAAATTATTTGCTTATCAATAGATCGTGTTTTGCGTTCTAATTTCAGTTTTGGTCCAATTTTCGAATTGGGTTCTGCTGGCTTTAGATTAAATGACCTGAAGTCTGGTCAAAAACGGGTGGAGCCCATCATTTTTTAATGGGGCATTTGAATAGCCCATAGTGAGCCTAAAATTATTTGCTTATCAATAGATTTTGTTTTGCGTTCTAATGTCGGTTTTGGTCCGATTTTCGATTTGGGTTCTGCTGCCTTTAGATTAAATGACCTGATGTCTGGTCAAAAACGGGTGGAGCCCAAAAATTTTTAATGGGGCATTTGATTAGCCCATAGTGAGTTTAAAATTATTTGCTTATCAATAGATCTTTTTATGTGTTCTAATGTCAATTTTGGTCCGATTATCAATTTGGGTTCTGCTGGCTTTAAATTAAATAACCTGAAGTCTGGTCAAAAACGGGTGGATCCCAAAATTTTTTAATGGGGCATTTGAATAGCCCATAGTGAGCCTAAAATTATTTGCTTATCAATAGATCTTTTTATGCGTTCTAATGTCAATTTTGGTTCGATTATCAATTTGGGTTCTGCTGGCTTTAAATTAAATAACCTGAAGTCTGGTCAAAAACGGGTGGATCCCAAATTTTTTTAATGGTGCATTTGAATAGCCCATAGTGAGCCTAAAATTATTTGCTTATCAATAGATCTTTTTATGCGTTCTAATGTCAATTTTGGTCCGATTAAAAATTTGGGTTCTGGTGGCTTTAAATTAAATAACCTGAAGTCTGGTCAAAAACGGGTGGATCCCAAAATTTTTTAATGGGGCTTTTGAATAGCCCATAGTGAGCTTAAAATTATTTGCTTATCAATAGATCTTTTTATGCGTTCTAATGTCAGTTTTGGTCCGATTTTCGATTTAGGGTCTGCTAGCTTCGAAATGATAAAGCCTTTTGCATTTCCTGGATCGAGGAGAATAAAAAAATTTAAATAGGGCATTTAATTAGCCTAAAATTAACCTTTAATTTTCCAATTGTTTTTAAATCAATTTTTGATATGGGTTCTGCTAACTTTTTCTAAAGCTAGCAGAACCCGCGTTTTAGCTGGAAGGGGTGGTGCCCAAAATTTTTTAATGCGGCATTTAATTAGCCTATAATTATCCTATAATTATCCATACTATCTTGTAATGTTCTGCTGTTTGAGTTCTGCTAGCTTAAGGGACGTCCTTAACAGACTTAGTGAGTGGAGTGTCCAAAATTCATTACACCTCAATATTAAGAAATGTAAAATTATGTCGTTTAATCGAAAAAAAATATCCAATAACTTCGGCATATAAAATAAATCGTGCGGAAGTTCCAAGAGTACGTGCGAGGCAATAGTCTCACGGGAGTCGCATTTGTTGAAAACGTTAGTTTTAACCATCATATAAATAAATGTATTGCTAAAGCTAACTCAATGTTTGGCTTTATTAAGCGGTGAACTGAGGAATTCACGGATATACATATACTATACGCACATTATATTATGCTTATGAAGATCTCAAGTGGAGTATGCTGCAACGGTTTGGAGCCCGTCTTAGACTGTACACATGAATAGAATCGAAAGCATACAAAAAAAATGCCTTATATTCCTGTTGAAAAAAATTGGCTTTAATTATGAATATAACTTACCATTCTACAAGGGGCAAAGAATAAAACATGTGCACACTTGAAAAGAGGCGTCTACTTCTGGATACCGCTTTCATCGGAAATGTCTTTCTCGGCCACATCGATTCATCCTTCATACTGGAAAACATATCCATAAATGTGCCAAGCATTACATTGCATAATCATCAGTTTTTGGCTCTCGAATACCATCCAACCAATTATGGCGAAAACAATCCCATTATCCGATCAGCAAAATCATTCAATACCGTAGTTGATGAATTTGATTTTAATTTATCAAAAAACTGTTCTAAAAACTGGTTAAAATCAAATTTTCTAAATTTTTAATTAAGTCCTTTGATAGTTTCATATTTGAAGTCATTTGAATAGATTATTTTTTATATTCTAGTTTTAAAATTTTATTTTTTTAACTTATTTTGTCTTATTTTTTTTAATATATTTTATATTTTACTTTCTTAAATTTGAAATCATAATTGCAATGTACTAAAACGATTTCCTTTAAAATTAAATAAATGAAGTCATAACCAATATAGTAACGGTCAACAAAATGGTCCTAAACGAATATGACATCATGATGTTTATTATACACATTGAGGCAATTATAGATGATATACAAGATGTAATTGTGAGCTTAAAATAGCATTGCCGAGCAACAAAGTGCTTTCGTAAAGAGAAATCATTGGTCTGAAAAAGCTATTGACAGAGCAACTTACAAATATAACATTTTCGGGTGAGGCACTCAAATTCGTCAAGCTTTAAGCCGCTATAAGTGATGAAACACATCTTTACATATTGCAAAGTGGAAGTATTAAAACTAGAAAATCAGACATCAACCACAATAAGGCTTACCCCACTAGTTATCAACAACACCATTATTGAAATCTACCCAAAACATATATCAATAAAAATAAGCAAAAATTGTTCATTAGTACAAATTACGGTAATTATGTCCAAAGATACTCGGATATAAAAGTATTGAAAGACCAATGCATAAATATGCTAGATATGAAAAAATAAAACAACTATAACACTGAGGGTAAAATATTAATGAACAATAGCAAGAACGTCAAACTATCTGTTGATTGTGGACCGGACCGCGGGAACGTGATGAAAAACTTTCTGATGAAAAAACCGAAAACGAAGAAATTCTTGACGCCAGATGAAATCAGTCCAGAACATGACAGCAATCGAGCAAAATGGTAACACACTCACAAAAGTGCGACAAACAATTGTTAGAAATGAATTCAGAGAAGAAGAATTGTACTACAAACAATTGTACACAGAACAATTCATCGCAAAATCAAATATGCGAAAGAAAGAAATAATTCATCGAAAAGACTCGTAATGCATATTAAAAAATATTGATCAATTTTCTCTAATTGTTCAATTTTGTGTTATACGGAAAACAAACCAGGACAATTTCAGGTAAAAAAAATTGTATCGTTATTAAGCAGAATTTGAAGCGAATTATTGTGATGAGGTGCATCATTTATTTAAATCAAATTGAATTGTTATAATATATCGAACATCTCGGGCAACTAGTGTGTTGGATTTAAGTTTATTTTTGAAGTTCTGAATCAATTACACACTAAATGTCGCAAAAAATTGAAAACCTGTGTTAAATTTCTATAAATTGAACTTATCTGGCACGCAATGGTTCGATCGCCCATTTTTAAAAAATCAGTGTAAATTCCAGGTAATTCACATAAATTTGTAATTTAACATAGATATGCAATTACTCTTTTTCTATCGAGAACAGAAAGCCGCTTGACGATTTCTTGAGTAGGAGCTGAGATATGAGTATTCTCGCCAAGTGATGCTCCAAAATCGACAAATACGCTTGAACAAAATATTACCCAAGCAAATAACCATTTTTTAGGCTTTTATAAGCCCAATCATCATGAAAATCAACAGGAATAATCTCTAGACTATGCTGAGTAATGAGAAACTGGCCAAATCTGAGCCAAAAGATAAAGCATATTAGTTATAATGAATATTTTCGATGAATTGTATATTCGCACAATTCGTTTTCGCACATTTTTCCGGTCCCAAAGGAATTTATTATGGAGATTTTACAATTCATCGAAATAAAATTATATCGATATTACGTATTCTCCAGGTAATGTGAATTACCTGGAATTTACACTGATTTTTTAAAAATGAGCGATCGAACCATTGCGTGCCAGATAAGTTGAATTTATAGAAATTTAACACAGGTTTTCAATTTTTTGCGACATTCAGTGTGTAATAAATTTTAGAATCAGATTTTCAGATTTTGCTTCTAAAGAAATGGCATATTATCCCATAATCAGCTAATTTTTTGCAAGCTTTTTGCGCTTCCACATTTTTTTCATCGATTCATGCTTGATTCAAATAAATAATACACTTCAACTTAATAATCTTTTTCAAATCTCAACTCAACATCGATATAATTTTATTTTGATGAATAATTGTAAAATCTTCATTTAGGAAATCTTATGTAAGTACTCATTTTCAACAGGAACTTTTAGGTGAAAAATTTTGTTTCGATGAATTGTGTTTTCGATGAATTGTTTTTTTCAAAATTGTTTTCACGCACATTTGGTTATTGTAAAATTGTATTGTAGTTTTCATATATTTGTTTTTCGATGAATTGTTTTTCGATGAATTGTTTGTTGCATAATTGATTATCGCAGAATTTTCGGGGAATTGAGCAAAATATTATTAAAAACAGAACCCTTATATAAGAAGTCTCCTTGAAACAGTACCATCATCAGAAATGGATGTGTTCACTTTCGGAGCGGCTGTTTTTCAGGTTAATAAAAATAATTCAAAGTTCAAGTAAGCTGGAAAACACAAAAGTGGCATACAACGAGCTACTAGGGAAAGCTGGGGCCGTATTCTTGAAATCGGTGGAAATTTCCCCAATCGGAATAAAAATTTGTTTTGAAATTCTCTATATTGTTCGAATTTTTCACAGATCACTTTAACAATTTTTTTAAATTTATTTTCAAGTCTACTAATATTTGTCTCCCTACTAAGGGAATAATTTCGAGTCAATCTACCTAGTCGGAATTTTCCCTTAGTAGGAGAAAGAATTATGTTTAATTAAAAAAAAAACAATGATAACAGCGGCTGATTCATTTAGAGGTACATTTTTCAGTAGAGATTTTAAAAATCACGTGTGAGTCGTGTTAAACAGTTTGTTCAGCATTGTTAGACATTTTATCATGGAAAAACTTATCCCGGTACAGTGTCTATAGATTATTCAGTACGCTTGTAGCAACTTATGGTCCAGTTTTCATTATTGGATAATACGCGACCAAATAGACCACATCCAGTTCGTAGTGAAGAAGATATAGCGTCAGTAGCTGAGAGTGTACTCGATGACCGTGATAAATTGATTCGGCGCCGTTCTCAATAGCTAGGCTTGTCGTATGCAACAACTATACACCAAGTTGTAAGGATTTTGGTTTAAAATCATACAAACGGTTTTTGGTTTAAAATCATACGTAAGGATTTTGGTTTAAAATCATACCAAATTCAACTGGTGCAAGAATTGAAGTCAGCCGAACTTCCAAATCGGTTTATGGGCTATGGAATCATCGGCCCATAGTTTTTCATAAATGAGACCAGCCGAAACATAACTGTGAATGGCACCCGTTATTGCTCTATGATAACGGAATATTTGCTGCCTGAAATTGAAGCCCACAATAACAAGACGGCGCTACTTGCACACAGTCCTTGAAACCATGGCTTTACTGCGAGAACAATTCGGTGTACAATTAATTTCACTGATCGTGAATTGGCCACCTAGATCATTTGCTATCACATCTTTATACTGAAAAAGCCGGTTACGATTAAGGAATTAGAAGCCAACATTTCTCGGGTCATTGGCTAAATACCACTCGTTCTTTTTTATGATAATTAAAATTTCTTCTGTATTTTTGAAAAAGTACCTCAAAATCAATCACCCATTATAAATGTGTAATTTATTTAGAAATCAATTTAAGGTTTGATTTTTCTATGGAGTCATTAAGCATTCATCGAAAAAAAGTCCGTTCATGCACGTATAACAGTCGTTCGAGTTAGTTTTGTCAGACAAGGGAAATTTACGAACGTATCAAGTAGGTACGAAGCCGTTTTACAGTTGGATGAATTCGTATTCAAAATACCATCCATACGAATTCGTGAAATTTTTCAGGGGCCATATAACGTAGAGCTTCATACTTTGTAAATTGCTGAGTGATTGGATTTGCAACTGTAATTTTTCGAAAAAGTAAATAGAACATGGCGTAATCTGGAGACTTTACATACCCTCAAAGAAAATAGTCCTTCTCTTTCTCTCTCTGGCACTATACATCCCATCAAGGGATTTGGCCGCCTCAAATGAGGTTTCATAATCATATTTTCTTTCGGATAATGAGTGATTAATTCATTCATCCTAAGCTGTGCAATTTGTTTCCATATTTCACCACTGGGAATCAAACCCAGGACCTCCGCTCGCTGAAGCTAGCATGCTGACCACTTTGCCACCGGGGCGGCATATCTTCACTCCAAATGCGACAATTTTGCTTCTTGACATAGCCATTCAATTAAAAATTAGCTTCTTATGGTTTTAATTCTTGCATAAGTTGAATCTTGTAAACATGTAAACCAAAATCCACACGCAAAATCCACCAAGTGGCAAGCCCCAAGTCTTAAGTTTTAAATTAAATATATATTTCAGCATAATACATAAAAGCAGACAAAGAACAAAAAAATTCAAAACTGCAAAATGTCATGTCAGTTTCATTTTAAATTCCATTGAAGAATAAATATATTTTTTGTAATACTTTCAAGAATGTCAATGGGAAATTTATGAAAACCAGCTTTCCTAACATTTTTTGTTGTTTCTTTAGCAAAAACAAAAAAAAATGTTACCATGAAACCCAAAAAAATTACATTTCATTTTCTGGTTGGATGTAGCTAAGAGTAGCAAATTAAACATGTAACGAATATTGACAGATTTTAATAAGTTTGGTTTGTGTTACATTATAAAGATTTAGCAATAAGATGTCGAAACGATATAAAGTGAGTCTTTCCAGTTCACCTAAATACCAATGAAAAATCCACTTGCATTGTCCTCCTATATTTTATAAACGAGGCACAAGTAGTACAAATGTTTGACGTAATAAATTTTATTTAAACAATTAAGATTAATTATGCAAAATAGATAAAAGCGTACTCGTATATATATACGGTAGGTATACACATGTTAATGAGGCTTCACACATATACAAATTTTAATTTAATTTATGTTTTTCAAAAAACCGACAACATAAAAATAATACTGGAGGTAAAAATATACCAGCAATTGCAAATTTTTACGTTTAACAATCATTAAAAAACAATTTTTTGTTTTGTGTAATTATTTTTGAAATTTTTTGTACATTTTGTATAATAGTTAGTTGTGGTGTATTTTATTCGACTGACCGCAAAACCAAAAATTATATTCAAATATTCTATTTAATTTTAAATGCACGAGGGAAAATAACAACAACAACAACTACACAAATTTTATAACTATTACGTAAATTTTATAGGTTGCAAATATTCTACACATTATAGATAATTTTCGACAAACTCAGAAATTTTATTTCACACAGAAAATTTGTGTGGTGATGGATTATGGGAGTATCAAAATGCCCAAATAATAAATCAACATGTTCTGTTTTCATAATTTGACTTTATTTTTACCATAGACGAGAATAAAATAACAAAGGTGCCTCAATATAAGAATAATTTGAATCGGGAGGACCGGGATTCGAATCCAAATTGAGGCAGGATACAAAAGGTGTTTTTGTAATCACTTATACCCCTATTATGGTTTTCGCCTCGCCGAACGATTCACGGTGAATCTTAAATCCGTGTGAGTTGGGTTTCCGTATTATGGTTTTCGCCTTTATTTTGGCGAGTGCACATCTAGTAACACTAGCCGTATAATAATTTTTATAACAATTTTTTTGACGTTTGCGGTTGTTGTCAATAATTGTGTTATTGTACTGAATTTTGTGTTTATAAATTACGTTTTTTTTTTCAATTAATCTAAAATCAGTTTAAAATTATGTTATCTAGTGTCGTTCTATCTTTTTCTGATAAACCAGATGAAAATATTAACATGGCACAGATGCGAAAATCGTTAAGGAAGCAATGTCATCCGTTTACTCTGCCTGGTACATTATTTTATAGGAGGCCCCAAGTTATTCAACATTACTGTCAAACCCTTCCAAAACAGGATTACGAATTGTCTATTTTCCCAAAGCTGAGAATTCCCCTTGCAATATCGGTATTTTTCTTCATCTCCCGTTAATTTCGAAAATTGGCTGGGATTTGTTGTTTTCTACATGTTATAAAAATATAATTACTTACACGTGAACCTCCATTGTTTGCTTTTGACTGTGAAATGAAAACAGAAAACCAATTTTATAAGATTCGCCTACAAAAAGTTGGCGAATCATTTTGACAGTTCAGCTCATTTAGATGAATATCATAATACCAAAAAAGTGAGTTGGATTCGCCGGGAATGTCAAATGCGAAAACCACAATACCAAATTGTATATTTGACGAGTTGCATTCACCGGCAATGTAAAATGCGAAAACCATAATAGGGGTATTAATTACGATCGGTGATGGAAATGAACACCACTATGATACCCTGTCGAGGTGCGGATTACGTGGCCCGACTCATCTTCCATGTCAGCAGGCTTCCATTTGCTGCCTTGGAGCTAAGGGATGCTCACATTGTTCTACTTATCTTGGACATATAGCAGTACGTTCGTGATTTGGCTACTACGCTTCGGACCAGAAAAAATTGCAATGATTAAAAACGAACAAACAACCAATAATTTGAAGATGTTTAATTTTATCAGCTGTTTTGCTATAAATTTAGAATAACAAACTATAGCGGCTTTTTATTTTTATATTTAAAGGGCCAAAGCAGCACGCTTAGTGTATTGCTACCGTAAAATTTGGAGACATTTAATATTATTCTCGTCTATGTTCTAGATAAAATGGTATTACTTTTATCTCTTCGCGTTACAGTTTTTTTTTCAAAGTTTAGTTTTTTATAAAAATTAAGTTTCATTGAGCTTAAATTTCACATATATTTTCGGTAGTGTCAATAAAAAATGTTTAACGAAACAAATTGATCAACACGTGCTATTTAGCTAACAACTTTGCAAAACCACAACGAACAAGGGAAAAACGTATTGGCGCAGTTGGTGAAGATGAAAAAAATAAACTAAAATTTTTTCTGTTTAAATTAAATGGCAAGTTGCCAAACGCCAACGTGATTAGATTTGGAGTTTGAATCGGGAGGTGCCAGCAAGACACATCAGTCATTTTTCATCATCTGGTTAGGATCGGTGATGAAAATGAACACAACTACGAACCCCTGTCGGAGTACAGAAATCATGAGCCCAGAATCTTTCATGTCAGTGCAGATGGTTGTACGTAAATCGGACATATAGCCGTACGTCCATCGATTTGGTTGTTGCGTAATAAAGCGCGCAAAAAGTGAATTGCAAGGATTATAATCAAATAAACAAGCAACTATAAAGTTACATTTACAAACCGGTTTAAAAGTAGTGAAAAAATCGTGAATACAAATTAAACGAATATCGTATGAAGGAATTTGGCCCCCTCAACAATATTGTTCAAAATAACTTTATCCACAACAAAATGGTTGGTCGTTTGAAGACCCTATTAAATATTTTCCTTTTTACACTTTTTGTTGGAGGCACTTGGCGAAACACACTTGCACTTAATAAACACATTTTTATTAACCGAGTAGATGCTCCTGATGATAACCTAACAAGTCGAAATCGATCGAGTGATGTTTTAAACTTTTTGAAAATATTCAAAAAATATAATTTTGCGAAATAAAAAACAAGTGGTTAATAAAAACGTGTTTATTAAGTGTAAATGTTTTCTGTTCACAAAAAGGGTCCTCCCAAGTACTCCCTGTCTTCATTGGTGCCGACCCAAAGGCCTATTTTATGGTACAGTTTTAGGAACGCAGAAGATGTCGAAACCATCTAAGCCTTGACTCTTTAATTGTTTCATTTACTTGGTCCAGATCATTTCTGATCTTGGAACCAGGCGCATCGGGTACATGCCTCCTTATTTAATTGGACCTAGCATTACCAGATTTGAGTGAGTTTTGCACATTTACCATCGATTCCAAGTATTTAAACTTATTCACATTTTTGTGTTTGTGTCGATCGGTTAAAATTCTCTAAGTGTTTGCCTTCCCGCGACAGCCAGCTAATGAATCCAATGTGGTCAGATGTAACTTCCAACTGCACAAAAATGTCATGAAATAATTATAAGCAGCAATGCTGCACTGTGCTAAGCTTGAGAATTACTTGAAAATAATTTGGGCGCTTAGGTTTTCTTGTGGCACTTTTGCTGAAATTTCGAACCTCTCTGATAACTTGCCTGCGATTATCACCATAATTTTAGGGCCACCCAATAATACGACAGTCCATAAAGTGATTTTCGGGATGCTAGCATCCGCCTGTTGAAAATCTGTTAATACAACATGAACATGGATGTCTTTTTCGTAACATTTTTTCAACATAATTTTCACAGAAAAAGTTTGGTCGGCTTTCGATCTGCCTGGACTTGGGCGTTGACAAAATGCGTATGTAAGTTCAAAGTATTTTCAATATTTTTGTAGTTTGGTCACTGCAGTCTGATGAAACAACCGATTTTTTTAATTTAAATGATTCAATGTTTCATTAGTTCGAACGAAAAATAGAAAGAGTTGTCCACCAACAGTTAAGATTGAGACCAAGTTCATTAAAAATTGTTTTGGGCGCTGATATTGTTTAAGCAGCTTGAAGGTGATCGATATGATTTTACTGGCACGTTAATTCTAGAAGCCTCCGAAGTGAGGGCGATTCAATTACTAGGCCAAAGCAGAAATTGGTTCGGAACATAAGCACGGTGATTTGTGGTGTTGTATCACTATGTATACTGTCTGAAGTCACCTATAACAATCTTAACATCGTGTTTGGAAATCTAGTTTAAAATATGTACTTTTAGTGTATGCTCACAAATGAGATGTTGAGGTGACGTATTTGCAATCTGAATAACCAGATCCGGTTGTTTAGGGGCCAAATCCTGTTTGAATTGGCGTAATCGAATTCTGATCAAAAAATCATCGCCAAACTTGTGCATATCGAAGAAGTTACCTTGGCGGAGATGGAATCCGTGACGACTGTAATCGACAATGTTGTTGCCGATTAGTCTTGTTTCTTGCAGCACAATTAGATCGAGATTATATTGAAACGTTTAAACGAAGAGGTGGTGGAGATGCTGCGGGTGGTTTAAGCTGAATACATTCCATGATCAAATTTTAAATCGTTGTCTTTATTTTCTGTCGCAGCTCATTCCTGTAAATCCAAGATAATTATGCGGAGCTTCCCGTGAAATTTTGTAACAAAAGCTTTTGTAGGTTGAATTGATAACTCGATGAAAAAACGAGACTTCTTTTTTAAAAATTTAATCTTTAAAGATTTAAATTTTTGTGGTTTTTTGTAAATGCCTAACTTTTCAATATCCTTACAAAAATCGTAAAAGCTCCTATTGAAGCTGCCACTTCCGCTAAATAGTTTTCCTTCAAATTCCGCAAGGATATCCCAATAAATAAAACTTAATTTTAAAACGTAAATTTAGAAACCAAGAAATAGCATATTTTCTGGTAATTCTTTTCTTTTGAAGAAATTTGTTCACGAAAAAATGCACAGCATTATTTCAATTAAAATAAAGTAATTTCAATTAACAATAAACAAAAATAATAATTAAAAATGTAAAATTAGACTCGAAGATCCTGGACCTCCATATTTTCCTTGTAGACTCTTTAAATTTAAAATGGCATGTTCCGGGTGGTTTTATGTGATTACCAACCTCAATCTAGAAATCTAAAGTAGGGCAATCCGTACCAACACTAAAAGTTGCAGCGTCTTTACAACTACCATATTGTTAACAAAATCGTATACGACGCTTCGTAATAAGCAGCTTTGTTGCTGAGTCTGCTTTTGTTTTAATATGTTGTTTGCCCAAAATGTTGAGCATATGTCGGTTGAGGGTTGGCCAAAACTTATATTAAATTTCGTTTTAAACCATCCAAAAATAAAACGCTTGGACGGGAATGACCGGATTAACTTCCATGAACGTTTTCCACAATTACGCGATCGAAAGGTCGCCACTGAGATATTATCGTCTCGCAGTCGTAACGCGGCAATAAAACAGTTCCAAAATTTTAATTGTTTTATGAAATTAACAATTTTTGGTTGCGATTTTCATATTTAATGCCTACCCTATCGCCTCCAGATTTTCGAATGGCATTTTCACATTTTAGCATGCAACTTGAGTGCAGAATTCAGCGCTGACCCACCGCCCAAGTCAGTTTACAGGTTGACATGAAGCTTACAATGAGCAGGTGGTATACTGTAATTGTTAGAATGGGTGGTATGTGCATGAATGAAAGGGCGGTATTAATTGACCATCAAAGGACATTAAATTCACTGGACAATTAATACTTCCGTTTAAAAAAAAAAAAAAACTTATGATTGAACATAATCATTTGAGGAAAATTTGTTGAAAAATTTCTGAAAAGAACATAGCAATGGTTAAAACTTGAAAAATTATTGCCCTTAATGAAATTTAATTCTTTTCCCTCGCAATTTCACGCTTCCATTTACGTTCACTAATTTCCGAGTTTTACATAATTGGATTGTCGATTGGATATTGCAAGAATTTCATGCTTTTCTTTTTATACGTGTAAATTAAAAGTTTGGTTAAAAATTAATAAATTAATGAAATTATTATTTTTATAAGAATAAGTATTACCATTTCATTCAAGTGGTATATTTACTGTACTAGTACGAGTATACTGTACAGAAAAAAAAAGTTATGTATTTAACTTATGAAAAATTAGTTGGCAACGAACTTATTGGAAGACGATATCCAGAAACCATTTTACAATAATTGTAAATAAATATTATTTAATATTTTGTTAATGTAATCGATGTGGTTTACTAGGTATCAATATTTCGTTAATGAAAGAAACTTCAAAAGTTATTACAGACCCTGTCTATTGGCTCCCGATTACCACAACTGATCATTACAAAAACAGAAAAGACTGAACAGAGTAACTGGTGTTCATTAAAAAATCTTTATTCATAAATTAAAAAAAAAACAATAATTAAAATTGACGCGCATCTTGGGATAGACTTTTTATACGCTACTTAAATTAATTATTTTGCTTCTAGGTGGTGGAATAATCTCACACAGCGTGATGTGTGCAAGCCCTTGCGAAAACTTTTGCCATACATAATAAGGCCTATTTAAGACTCTATAACTAACATTTTGCGTATACGAGTACCTTAGAAACTAAAATATGATAAATCGTGTTACCTCTCATCTACGGTACATAAAAGAGGAAAATTCCTTCACAGGTCAATATATCGAATACATAAAAAAATTATCTGCAGCAATAATTAATTACGACCACAAACTGCAATAAATTTTATTTTAACAAAATCTTTGTATATATTCTCTCCTACTAAATACTAAATATAATAATTATTTTATTAGCATTATAAAGTTTTAAAATAATATATTTTATTTTATGTATATACTGGACACATTTTCGACACCGAGTACCTACTGCAAAAATAATGTGTTTATGCATTATACACCAACAATACTGCAATTGTATCAAAATGTAATTAAATAAATTAGAATTTAATTTGATTTATGGAAGATAACTAACTATTTTTTGTTGGGTTTCTGCTTTATTTTAAAATTAATTTAATTTAATTTAATTACAAATAAAAATTTTATAAAATTGAAACTGGATGTTATATTCTGTTTTGTTTTTATTTTAAATCATTATGTGGATTTAATATTACTATATATATTTAATTTTTAATATATTTATATTGATTATATTTTTAATTGAAAATAAATTATTAGAAGATTAATTATTTGTACCAATTGTTTATTTATATTTTTTTTTTATTTTTAATTATGGTTGGGTTTTAAATTCGTTTATGAAAATGAGGAATTATTGCAAAAGAGACATTTCAATTAAAATTTTTTGTTGGTCTGGTGGTCTATATGGTATTATGTAACAAAGTGCAAAATTTAATTACGTGTTAATTTTACAAAATGTGAATACGGTAGGAAAAATATTACGGGGTTGTATTTGAACATATGTATATAGATCCATTTATGTACATAAAAAATACCATCTAATTATTACTAATTAAAAGTTAACATACGGAAAATTATTAAAATACTCTCGCTAATTAATTGATGCTTATACGCAATTTTATAATGATGTGAGGCGTAACGCTAAAGGTGAATCTGGAATAATTTAATTTTTCATTGAATATGCTTGCTGTTTTATCGTTATGATATAATTTTCTCTACCACCACAAAAACGGCTACCGGTATACCGTTGGTTTAGAATTATCGGTTTGTTCTCCTAACGATTTCTTTCTTTCTTAGATTCATCATATTAATATTTCTTGTTGGAAATTGTAAAAATACTTCCGGTGACCAGTGTTACAACACCAGCATGAAGAACTATAATTGAATGTGCATTTCAATATAAGATCATACGATAAGTTCCAATCCAGCTAAGTTCATAAACATCAACGCGAAAGGAATACGAAAATTATAATCTTACCTTACTTGTTAACTAAATGTTAATATTTTTCTTTCTTATGTAAGCAAAATATCAAACTAGATTTTACGATTCGAGAGATTTGCATAATAAGAATACCTTCAGCCAAATTGTAATTCGTTTTAAATCCACCTAATTAAGGTTAGGCTTTAATAAATTTAAATTTAATATTCATTTTAAATTCGATAGATATGGTGTCAAATTCTATTTCAGTCATAGTTTATTTATCTACAAAAAATATATCCAATACCTTCGGCTGGATTTTTTTATACTAAAGACATACTAAAGACATAGTGTGAAATACAAACAAATATCGACAATTAATAAAGTTATTCGATTCATTTTAAACTGTTGAAATTTTTTTTATCAAAAATTGGAAAATCGTTCGAGCCAATTTTTTTCAAAAAAATCGGAACCAGGTCCCCAACGAAGACTTCTTCCAACGTATTTTCTCAAAATTAGGACTCATCGTAATCTATTCCGGTTCTTGAAAAACTACAAATTTATCAAAATTCATGAAGTCGAAAAAAAAATAATAATAATAGGGTCCATCGTAATTGGTGCCTGGTACTTGAAAACCATCCAAGTCAAAACGGATGATTCGCTAAACGATTTTTCTCGTAGTAAGCACCGATCCCACCTAAATTAGTTTTCTCAAATCGGTTTCTGGTATTCGAAAACGACCCTTGCAGTAAATGTTTTATAATAGTCGTGCGAGCTTTATTGTTTGAAGCAGAATAACTGCAGTAAATAGGATAGAAAGGTGAATGCTACAAAAAATTCCAGAGGTTACCAAGACGTTGTAAGTATGGTTTTGAACTAACGAAACATTGAATTCTTTAAAATTCGATCGACTCATCAGACAAAAGTGCAGTGACTAAACTACAAAATTTTTGACAATATTTTGAACTTACATAGAAAGAATAATCACAATGCTTTAGCGAATTATTAGGTTTCGCTTTGCATTTGTCAAACCCTTGAAATTTTTTATTTAAAGAATTCAATGTTTCAATTGTTCGAAACCAAACTTCCAATGTTTTTTCCGCAATATGATATCTAGTTAGAGCACACTACAATACACTACACGACGCAACATGGTAATAAATCGCCCAACATAGTGCAACATATGTGGCATCATGATGAAAATCAAGCAACATTTCACAACATAACGCAACATATTGCAACATGGCGCAAAAATATGCAACATTGTGCAACACCAACATGATGCAACATCATGTAACATAATGAAAGAAAACGTAAAATAATGCAACATGACAACCGATCCGAACAGTAATTATTACTTGTAATTATTTCCTTGCATTCGTACACTCGGTTACGCTATATTTTATCAAAATTGTTCAAGTCTAATAAAATTTGAATATACACTCCGCAAAAGTTACTTGTTTTCTTATATGAACTTCAATTGCGTTTAAAACCATTTTTGTCAATTAAAAATCATTTTTCTATTTTATGTTATTAGATGGTATTTTTAATATATAACACCACTTCTTAATGTTGCCCAAAAAATGTTTACCTCGTTTATATATTTTTTTTTCGAACCTTCAAAATCCATACAACGAAACACGCGAAAACGCGTGAATGTACCATAATGTGTAAAAAGAAAACCCCAAGCCAATCAAATACAAAATAGCGAGCATCACACAACACTTCTCAAAGTGATGCAGCCTCAAGCAACAAGGTACAACATGGTACAACATCACACAACATAGTGCAATATGATGCAATATCACACAACATAGTGTAACATAATTTTGCAACATCACGCAATATTGCTGAAGATTGTGCAACACCATACACCATTGTGCAACAGTATGCAACATAGTGCGAAGTCATGTAACATGGTGCAACATCATATAACATGATGGAACATAATAACCTATCTGTCGGATTCATTAATGAATTTTTCAGATACCACATTAATAAAGCTTCTCACCTCACCACAAAAATTTCATCCCTACAGAAGGGCCACCTGAAACGTCGTGATTTCGTAAAAATTCGTTTAAAAATCGTCCAGTGGGGCCCGAGGCCCATTTTTTAATTTATTTATGAATCGCAAAATTTTTAATAAAAATTGATGGAGGAGGTTTTTAATTGATAGGAATCGATTCGATTAGTCCAAATTTCGGAAAAATCGTTCATATAGTCGAAAGGTTTTTCTTTTTCTTTATTTGCGGGTTTTTGAGTGTCAAAAATCGATAGCAATGGATACTAGTTTCGGAAAAATTCATTCATAGGGTTTTTCGATGAAGCACGGTTCCATTCTTTAATTTTTGGTTTCGAGAACTGTTTTCGAAAAATAAAAGCCGATTGTCACGATTTCGGGAAAATTCATTTAGGGAGTCATCCGGAGAAGGCCGGAATCTATTATTTATTTTTTTTGGTTCATTAATGTGGGTTTATAATACCAGGAACCGATTTCGTTTTGTTCTAATTTAAAAAAAATTCGTTGAGGTGGTCTTTTGGTGGGGCCCCGAACTCATAACAAGTTTTTTGGCTTCTTTATAAAAATTTCTGTGAGCAGGCTTATTTAATGAGAGGAACGGATTGTAATGAATCCTAGAATTTAAAAAAAAATTTAGAAAGTGCTTTTGTGAGGACCGGGTCCCTTTTATGGCCAAACATTTTTTTTTTAATTTAAGTCCACCGTACACAAATGTGTATGCAAATAACCTAAGTTTGAAATTGTTTTCGTTTTGTTCATGATTCTCTTTCGTAACGTACACCATTGTGATCGCAGGTCGGAAAAGGGATTTGATTCTTTAATGATGACGAAAAAAGTTACATGACAGGTACATTACATAAAATTATCAGTCATCTGTATTTAATCTTTCCATAATGCAGAGTTTGTAGGGACTATGGAAGGTATCAAGGTGGCAATGACACAAAGAAGCAGGATAGTATCGCTATTCTCTGACTCCTTGAGTGGTTTGGAATTAATTTGTAGGAGAGAGGGAAATCATGCGAATGTGTTTGTTGAAATGTTGTGTTGTATAATTTGTGCCTTAAATTTTGTGGAAGGGAGGTCAGCCTCCAATAAACTTCGTAATAAAGAACTTAACAGAATATGGATTCATGGATACAAGAGATATGCGTCGAATGCTTCAGGTTAAACTGGGGAGATATTGGAACATAGAATCTGTTGAAAAATGTCAAATGAAAGACAAGAAGTACTTTGAGTTGGTTAGTTTTCTTTAAGTCAACCTTTCTTTAAGGTACTCAAAACAGAAACTAGAATGATATCAAAAAGCTTGAAGAAACTCAATTTGATTAAGAGCGAATTATGTGAAAGCTGTTTGAGCGAGGACATCGAACATTTAATTCTGAAATGATCCGCATTTATTAGAGCAAAATATGTTCGTTGTTCTCTTGAGTACAATTAATTTAAATGTGTTATTAGGAATATCAATAATCGTATATAGAAATGTGAATAAATTTATTAGAAAGATTCAGATACAAGCTGGAGAGGGGATTGCTGTGTAAAGTTGAATTAAAAAAAGTTTAAAATTAAAAATTGTAGAAACAAAATCCTATGTTTTGAAATCGGGCCAAAATTGGGGTAAATGGGAGCAATGTCACCAAATTTTTAGGTCTCAAGCTTTTGTCGTTTATCGTTTTTTAATTTATAAAGTGGTCCTAACAGTTTGATTACTTTCGGGTTTTATATTTTGTACATACACAATTTATAAAACACCAACAGTTTCGTTCACAGTAATCACACGCCCGACTAGTTCTCGGGACAAGCTTCGTTTGGGACTTTCAGTGAAACATTTAAGTCAGTATATCTATGAAACTCACCTACCAACTTATAATTGAAATACTAAATTCTATTGGGTCGAAAAGAATTGATGATTTTAATTGCCTTCACAAAAATTAAATTTTCTCAGAGGTGAATATTTTTTTACAGTGCATCACTGTAGTTGTTCGTATTGATTTTCGAACAGATAATCTACCTTTCCAATGAAACGTTATAAAAATGTTAAAATATGTAAATACTACAAAACTTTGAATGCGGCGCAAACAAGCTTTACAAAAAATAAAAATGCACATATTTATATTCTAAATTTGTAATGATTGATTTCGGTAACACCCAGACAGGTACCAAATAAACTTTTATTTAAATATAAAGTTCATAAATATTTTATATCTTTACTTACTTTTTACAAAAAAAAAATCAAATAATTTGACAATTGACTTGAAAAAAAATGTGTCACGTGTTCATCGAAAAAAAATTGTTCGACAATTTCCTGTCTGATGTACTGATTTTGTATGTACTAGAAAATATGTTGATATGTTGTTCGATTTATGGCATTTCTGTGTATTAAACACAAATTGCAATTATTAAAGTGACTATTGGGGGGTACAAATAAGTTCTGAGGTTTGTTTTTATAACTTGGAAGCTTTATTCAGAGAAATTGGTACAATGTGTATTTTATTCAAATTATTGTCCATCGTTAGCTACGACTTTTTCATCAACGGGGACAAGTGTTTGTTGGAGGAAGCAATATCTGGTGAATATGGCGGGTGGGGTAAGACATCTGCGCGTAAGCGCGGGTGGGGTTAGATATAGAGCGTTATCATGCTGAAAGACCACTTTGATAGTCTGTTGCCATATTGTGGGCATTTGAGCTTCAACGCTTTGCTTAATTGCATCAATTGTTGTTTTTTAGTGAAACGTTTTCCAGTGAAAGTTTCGTTAGGCTGGAGTAGCTCATAGTAGATCACTCCAAGCTGATCCCACCAGCTCTTCTTTAGTTTGGGATGAATCATGGTCCAGTAACCTTTCGCGTTCTTTGTCAATGGTGTCAAAATCGCCACTTTTAAAACGGCGGACCCAAAAAGGTTGTTTGTTGGTAAAAAGGTTGAAGTGGTTAGAACACAAAAACAAATATGTTGTTTACAATTCAGCGAAATAGCACAAATGCGATTTAATACTAGTTACGCCATCTGATGTAAACCACTCAAAATTTATTTGTACCCCCAATATATTTATATGATTTATATGCTTTGAGCATCAATCATTGTAAATAACGACAAAGTAAACTTTTCAATTATATCGTACATATTATACGATATAAGAAGAAGAAGGTTGAAATAAATTTTACTCAAAAATTTTCCAATTTACAGATATTTTCTTCCTGCATATAAAGACTAACATTCTGATATAATATTCTAATATAAATTCAAAGAATTTAAACTCATACAAAATTTTATCTTTGGGTGGACATAAAAGTTAATTTCTTTGGAAACTTAATTGTTGAAAAATGTATGTGTAATAATGATAATAATTAGATTTCATAAACTTATTATGACAATTACAATGTAGATGAAAAGATTTAACAGAAGTTAAGAAACCCAAAAATGTATAATCAGAAAACCTAATTATACGAAAAATAAAAAGCCAAAATTAAAATTCCAAAAAATCACAAAGCATGAACAGTAAAAAAAATACTTTTAATTTTCAGAATTAGCAAATACAACAAAGCAATAATATTTTAATTAATTATCAATTAATTGGCAAATAAATTATTAGTAATTAAGTCTAGAAACCCAAAAAAATAAATAAAATAAAAACGTTTGCTATTTATTTAATTTGTATTCGTTTAATTAAAGTTTATTTGCTAATTGTTTTTAAGAATCTTCACATATTTCAAATATATAAAAATTATGATAAATAATTTATAGTGGTATGACAACAACATTACAACAGACATTTTTTTTGGTATGTGTGTGTATAGCTATATACAGTAATTAAAGGAAATTCGAGATGACAGTATTATAATAGATGGGAAATTTACCAGCAAAAACATTACGTTTTTTTTTTTTTTTGTTTTATTTGAGTCGAGATAATTTTTTAATTAATCAATTAAGTTTTAGTAGAACATGTTTACACAAAAGGGTTGTTGTAATTTAAAACTTATTTAATAATGTTTAAATGGGTTTAAATTAGATTAGCAATTTAAATAATGGTGAAATGTACATAAAATATGATTATATAAAATAATATTGAATATAATTGAAAACAGCTAAATAATATAAAATATTTTATTTTTTTTGTCTGGTCATTGTGCCGAAATTTTATATTTACAAAATAAAAATGTTGGTTTATTATTGTTTAAATTATTAATTTTTTTGTTTAAACAAATATAATAAAAGTTTTAATAAATTTTTGAAACCCCAAACGATTGAGCATTTTCTATTCAAGTATTATTTTTGTTTTTTGTTTTTTTTTGCAATTTCCTTTTTCATAAATTTGGTTTGCGTATTTATGATAAATGATTAGATTTTATTTTTCAACATATTGTACAAAATAATAAATTATTTAGTTGCAAACAAATTGTCAGGAGTTTTCAATTTATTTATGTACTTTGTGTAGTCTGTTGTGTAATGCGCGTGTATGTGAGTGCTATGCAGATTGAAAATTTTAACGTCCCTTAAGCTAGCAGAACCCATACAGCAGAACATTACAAGATAGTATGGATAATTATAGGCTAATAATAGGCTAATTAAATGCCGCAATAAAAAAATTTTGGTGTTTATCTTTTCCAACTAGAAAGTATAGTCTTTCCAAAAATTCTTTACATAAACATTCGAAGTATGAGAAATATACTGGACAATATAGAAACCGATCTTGATGCTATACAGTTTAATGTCGATATTTTAATCTTATCAGAAATTTGGATAGCAAAGGCAAAAATAAATTTTATAATTTAAAGCAATTCTCTGATTTCTACTCGAACAGAATAGGTGGTTATGGTGGAGTGGCAATTTTTGTAAGACCAAACATAAGAGTCGCTAAAATATTTGTGGAAGATAATGACTTTTGTCAAGCATTAGGCATAAAACTTATTGACAGTAACATTAATGTTATCGGTTTGTACCGTTTACAAAAAAAGAGCATTCCTAATTGTTTTGTTTTGGTGAATTGGTGAACTCATATGGTCATCTGTTTATAAACAAACGAACAACTGAATATTCCACTCGAATTGGAATTGGTACAATAATTGACCATATCATGTTAGGTTACAAATATGGCATGAATATGTTGGACACTTCATTATCTAATCACAAACAAATACTTCTACAAGTGAGCAAAGTAGCAATCCCACGAAAATCGAATGAAATTATATTGTACTCAAAGTTTTAGACTATGATAACTTGTTCAGAGATGCTTCCTGGGTTCGAATTTGTAGTTCAGAAAATTAAGATGGTTTCTGTAGTGGGTTGAAACGCTTCTATTGAATAGCACACGTATTATAACCAAAAAATTATAACCAAAAAAGTTAAACTAAGTGGTGCTTCTTGGATCACCTCTGAAATAAAAGGGTTGATTAAAGAACGAGAAAAATTCTTCAAGTTAAAAAATAAATTTACTGGCGATCCATTTTTGGCTAGTAAACCCAAAGCACTTAGTGCCCTGGTAGCTTTAAAAACTAAAAAGTCAAAATGCGAAAAATGCTTTAGTTGTATTAGAAAAAATATAAACAAACCCAAAGAATTTTGGAAACATTTAAATGAACTTATTGACAATACAACAAGTCATACTAAAAAAAACTGTAACTTGTATTAAAGTTGCGAATATATTAGTAAATGAAGAAAAAACAATTGCAGATCACTTCAATGATTATTTTGCAAGTGTCACGAGTATTTTTGCGAGAAATTTCAATTACCCCATTCAAAAAAATTGTTTTGTGGCTGCCTCTTCTTAGATCTAACTAAAGCTTTTGATACTGTTAACCCAGACATTCTTTTGATAAAATTATCCAAACTAGGCTTTACTCCAAACCAAATACATTTGCTTCAGACTTATTTATCCAACAGGCGTCAATTCGTGAAAGTTAACGATTGTGTTCGTTCAGAAAAAATGACAAATTTAGGAGTTCCTCAAGGCTCTATCTTAGACCCTGCTCTCTTCAACGTATACATTAACGATATAATTTTCATTAAACTTGAAGGGAAAATTCAACTATATGCCGATGATTGTCTGATAATGTACTCTGCAGAATCTCTAGAAGAATTGCTTATACAATTTCAAAATGATTTACCAAAATTGAAACATTGGCTGGATGTTCTTAACAACCACCCAATTACTTATAGTTCTTTCGTAATTGAAAGAGTTAGCAAGTATAACTATCCTGGGTTGGTGATTAATAGCGAGCTGGACTGGTCTAGTCAAACTGACAAAATTAAAAAGAATATATGTACGTGATTACTCGAAGGACCAATTTGTTTTTTCGTTTACTGGAACATTCACAACGCCGCAACACCCGGAATACGAAAATGTATAAATGAAGATTAAATTCTCGCAATGCTCCAACAAATAAACCAAAATAATGCACGACACGTAAAATACAATAAATCGTTTTATTAAACACTTAACATTACTATTTAGTTTTATTGACACTTAGTTAACAATATTTTGTTTGTATAAAGGAAACCACTTAATAAATTAATTAAATTTTATATATATACGCCATTTGGTTAAAGTTATGTGTTCTGCTTCGCGTTCCCTTTTCGAATGTGTACTACGTTAATTTTTACATTATTTAATATTTGTCTACTAAAATTACCCAGCATGCGTGTAACGCATACTAAAAGTGTGAAACCTAAACCCAACCAAAACTTCTATTACATTTTTTGTGTTGTGTTTTGGGAAGGATGACGTTTAGCAAAAATGGCAGAATGTTTACATTTTGTCTTAAAGGTAAGTACATAAACTTAAATTATTATACAATCAATAAATACTATTATTTAAACATATTATCTTAATTTTAGGATTGGAGACATATTCTAGGATATAATGCAAATGGTAAGTATAATAAGCTCAATAATATTTAGTTTGCATATACTTTTAGGTTAATGATGTGACGTAGACTGTATTGTCTACATCCAAAATAATGAACAACTAGTAACTACAGTACTCAAATGGTAACTAATTAATTATAATATTCTCGGTGGACGACTTTTGGTAAGTTAATATGATTATTTGTATAACTTTCCCTTTAGGTTAATATGTTACTTGATGATTATTGCGCAGGTTGAGAAACGTCACAGGATTTCGGTAGGTATAAACGTTAATCACGAACAATATACTACCATATATTTTCGCTATCAATTTATTATAATATATCCTTCCAAGAAAAGCACTTTTGCTAATGTATTTCGCATTCATTCAGTCGAGATTAACTTATCTTAATCCGGTTTGGAGTGGTACTGCGAATTGTAAAGTCAAAGAGCTAAAGATTTTGCAAAAACGAGTTCTAAAAACATTATTAATGTTCCAGTAAGGTACCCAATGAAGAAAATTTTTGATGAGTTTCAATCACTAAGGTTTTTAATTGAAAGAGAGCTACTGATTTTGATAAATAAAATACAAATTAACCAAATCAAACACAATTTTGATTTGATGAAAGCACAAGATCAGCATGACTATAATACACGAAGAAAATCAAATTTTGTTGTTAATTATTTTAGAACAAAGGCATCAAATAATAATATATTGTATCGAGAACTCTTGAAATATAATACTCTGCCTTCGGAGCTTAAGAACATTACAAACTCATCAAACTTTAAAAAGAAAATAATTGAATACCTTAAAACGTACGAAAATTGTTAATTGCTAAAATTAGGAAAATTAAATTAAATTGAACTTTAAGTATATTGCTAAGCTGTCAGCATATACATATTAAGTTGCGTTATAACCTTATTAGGTTCGAGCAATTGACTGAAATTGTTAAATTTATTATATTTAATCTAGTAAAATTGTTGTCTAAATAAAATAGAAAGTAAAAAAGAAAAAAATGAATATATCAACTAAAACGCGGCTTTTGCTAGCTTTAGACAAAGGTAGCAGAACCCATATCAAAAAATGATTTAAAAACAATTGGAAACTTAAAGGGTAGTTTTAGCCCTATTTAATTTTTTTTTTCAAAAGGCTTTATCATTTCAAAGCTAGTAGAGCCCATATCGAAAATCGGACCAAAAACGAAATTAGAACGCAAAACAAGATCAATTGGCAAACAAATAATTTTAGACTCATTATATGGCCTAATCAAATGGTCCATTAAAAATTTTTAGGCTTCGTCCGTTTTTGACCAAAGTTCAATACTGTTAAAGTTAGCAGAAAGTTTCCAGCCGAAAGATAATGCAGATAGTGTCTTGAATACATCAAAAATCAGTCATAAACTCGAATTTAGGATCGGGTTATATCATTCGGGTGTAAGGGAAATTATTTCAGTTTATAGGAATTTAAAAATCGATAGTAGCGAGAGTATAAAGGAAGTTTAACTTTCGGCTGAAATAGTCAAGACACTATCTGCATTATCTTTCGGCTGGCAACTTTCGGCTAACTTTAACAAGGTCCCGAGTTCAGTTGATTTAATCTAAAACTAGCAGAACCCAAATCAAAAATCGGACGTAGGAAATGTTCCAAATACATTTACGTTCCATATAGCTACTTATGTATCAGACATCCCTGCTCTCCACAGTGCTTTCATCTGCTAGGTGTGAACGAGTTTAAATACTTGCACCTAAATGTTGACTCCCACTTTAATTGGCATTCTCACCTTTACAAAGTCAGGAATAGCGTTATCGCTTCTGTTTATCAATTTTACAATCTGAAATCGTTATCCTCTCAAGCCACATTAAGAAAATTCTAGCGTGATAATTAATTGTTGAGCTTTTGGATGAATATTCGTTCACAATGATACCCTTGAACGTAATGTTCATCTTCTGGACATATTTCTGTGTAGTGTCCAGTTGCACTATCATCAATCGTATTTATTGGTTTCTTGTATTACGCATTACCTAATAATTTATATTGCTTGACTGTTGGTGAAATATCGTTTAGGGAAATCAGTTTCATTTCTGGCAAGTCTCTGGTTACCACATACTATAAATGAAGAACCGGTAAATTAATAAATATATTTTCTTTAGTATAAATTGAATAAATTTTTTATAACCAAAAATTAGTATTTGAAATGGTGTCAAATATAAATGGAAATGCTAAGTTGGGGTTTTATTAAATGGTCTATTTTTAAACCCAATTACTAGACCACTTAAAGTATAATAAATAGTAGACTTTTAATATTTAGTAACCTAATGTATTTTTGTAACTTAATCCGTTTATTTGTATGACCACAATGCTTAAAATTTTCATAAATTTGTAACTGACAACTGGTCTCTGTATCTCCCTTAAATCACTAATTTCCAAGGGAAAGATATTGTATTTCATATTTCACGAAATTTTGTTTTCGACACGTTTCCAAAAATACAAAATGGGTTCATTTGGACGAGTTTCTTAGATTTAGATTAAATAATCTGAAATTGGGTTAAAAACAGGTGAAGCCCAAAATTTTTAAATTGGGCAATTGGTTAGTCCATAATAAGCCTAAAATTATTTGTTTTTCCTTTGATCTTGTTTTGGGTTCTAATTTGGTTTTTGGTCCAATTTTCGATATGGGCTCCGCTAGCTTTGAAATGATAAAGCCTTTTGCATTTTATACATCGAGCAGAATAAAAAAATTTAAATAGGGCATTTAGTAAGCCTAAAATTATTTTTTAATTTTCCAATTGTTTTTAAATCATTTTTTGATATGGGTTCTGCTAAATTTTTCTAAAGCTAGCAGAACCCGCGTTTTAGTTGGAAGGGATGGAGCCCAAAATTTTGTAATGCGGCATTTAATTAGCCTATTATTAGCTTATAATTATCCATACTATTTTAGCCAATAATTATCCATAATTTTAACATTGTTCAGTTCTCTTTCGATGTATAGTAAATGCTACTTAATAACCGCTTAACTCAAATAAGCAATCAGGAAGATTATTCCAAATTTCGGAACCATTTGATGTTTGAGTGGATGGCTGCACCTGTGCAGTGTATGACTACAAATATCTATATGTTTAATAAATTACCATAACAAAAATTTTAAATAATCTAAACTTAACTGAGCACTCAACAGAACTTTTAATTTATTTATAATTCACCTCTATTAGTTTTTCGAAAACTATCATCTCCACCGTTGAGATGAGACTAAATTGGTATATAGTCAATTCTCACCTCAACCATAAACACAATTCTCAATTCAACTGCGAATTCTCATTTCAAATAGTCCTCAAACTGCATTTAAAGAAATTTCCTAACTGAATTCGACTTGCATCTCAATTCCTAACTTTATTCAAAACTCATTTATAATTTAGTTTCGTATTTCGTTTTTTACTTCAAATTTTTATTTTGTTTTAACTAAAGCAAACCCAACCCAGTTTTTCCCTCTGCCGTGTACGGTATTCTTTCTGAACTATAAACACAAAGTTTTTTAGAACTTGGCCATTTGCTGTATCAGTAAATGTTTCATAACTTCTGATAATTTAGTGGTTATCGTCGGATTTTCCCTAATATCGTGAATTTTACAAAAATTTTAGAAAAATTTAATGAATTAATTTAAGTTTAAGTTTTAATTAAAAAACCATTTGTTCTTAATCGAATTTTAAACTATTTGGAAAATTTAAAAGGTCCAATGAAATCTACCACTTCCAGTATACACCGGTTCTCAGAAAATTAGTTAGGAATTTTAGAAAAGGTTTAATTATAAAATTTAAACTTGGCCAAGCTGTGAAGAGGTCAAATTAGACCACAGTCAAGTTTGGCTGTGAAGAGGTCAAAGATTGGTATTGATGAATTATATCGGCAGCGAAATTCGGGTGCAATGCGAGCTTTTATATCAGTCATCATTTGTTGATTTAATAACCGACCGAATACATAAATTCTTCCATGTTGTCGAAGTTATGGTCGTTTGTTCCGAGATTTTTCGTATGGGTACTCCTTTATGATGATTGTCATATCGTTTTCTAGCTGTTTACTATAAAAAATGGTTGTTTCGAATTACATTATTCTACATTTTGGCAAGACAGCCGACTTTGGTTTTATAGTCAATGAATCACTTGAAATGACAAACGATTTGGCTAGCGGAATAAGGCTGTAGAACTACCAAAATTTTATTATATAAAGTGTAACACAATACAAATCTCATAGAACTCATTTTTGTTTCTAACGTACCTGCATATTGGCCAAATGTAATCCAATTTCTAATGTCGCCTAAATGTTGAGTTTTTTATGTTATTACATTATTACTAATACATTTTTACTACAAATGTTTTTGTTGTTGGTTTAGGAAAGTTAGGACAAACTTACCTTCCATAACATAAAAAATTTTGACCTCCATATCTTTGCAGATTTACCGTTCGCTATACCACCGAAGTCAAAAACAGTAGTTTTGTAAAATATCACTATGTATGTGCAGACTGATCGGTAATATAACTTCAAAACATAAGCTTTTTTCATAAATTGAGAGACCCCAGTAATTTTTACACGAAACCGACCCAACAGAAATGGCATCTTCTATCAAACCAGATCATATTCCGATTATTTATAATCGGATATGACAATTTTTGACAAAAAACTGTTTTGTTATTCGATTTTTGACAAAATTTCCGCCTTGTAGAGTCCAGACGAATTGATTGATCGGGATGGAATTTCATACTTAAGCTTTCTACATATATAGCCTGGTTTCAATCTATTTTTTAAAATTAAGTCCACTAGAAATGATAGCTTCCACAGGAGCTTTTCGTTTTTTGCAAATATTTTGAAAATTATGGTATATGAATTATGAGAAAATCGAATTTGAACTAAAAGATTTGAATTTATTGTGAATTTGAAATAATATCGATTTAAATGAATTATCCAATACTTAAGCGGAATGATCGAATTTGATAAACTTCCAAAACTTCTGCGGAAATTTAAAAATAAAAACGTTTTTCAACAAAAATTGAACCTTGTACAGCCCAGATGGACTGATTGGTCGGGATGAAACTTCATACCTAGGTTTTGTCAGAAATAAGAATATCTCACTGAATTTTGGCCAAAATCGGTTTGTGACGAAGTATCAGCTTCTATAGGAGCTTTTTCGTTTTTCCAAAGGAACTGACAGCTTCAATAGGAGCTTTCACATTTTTTGTATGTATTTTGAAAAGTATATCATTTACGAGTAAAACACGTAAATGTTCAGTAAAAATTTGGTCCCTCTGCAGCTCATATGAAATGATTGATCGGGATAAAACTTCATACTTTAGCTTTCCCATATAAATTCGGAGACCTCAGTGAGATTTGGCCTCGATCGATCCACCGAAAGTTGTAGCTTCCATTGAAGCTTTTTCGATTTGTGCAAATATTTAAGTTTTCATACGACAGAGGTCGAAAATCAAACCCAATAAAAACACAACAGTATAACATAAAAATTTCCATTTCATGATCGAAATTTTAAATTACCTTCCAAAAATATAGGAGAAGTCGCCCTATATTACTTACTAATTTTTCAATTACTACTCAGGCAAAAAACTGCAGATGGAAAATTTTCATTTATCCTCGTTTATATTTAAATCCGCAAAAATCAAAATCCTCGATAAAATATTAATCCCTGTTCATATATTTTACACCGGCTAGACCTATTCCTCTTTTTAATTGCGTTTTATGACAGATCGTGGTCGCTTTTGTGTGGAAGCATGCACAGTATCTATAATAGGGGCCACCGATTATGTTGACTTTTCGCCAAGCTATACCCATAAACATATTTCTCGCTCGTTATTTATTAAAATATCAATATGTTTTTTGTGTTTTGGTGTGCCAATGATGTTACGTGAAATCAACAATAAATCTGTGTCGTTTAATTTTCATTTTATTGTTTATGATTGTGTATAAATTGTACGTAAGAAACGAAAATATAACTCAAAGTATTAATATCGTAAACGGAAAGAAACATGGAATTTCCACATCTAAATAATTTTAAGATTTATAGCGTATTTAACACCTCGGAAATTTAATAGCTAATAAATCATAAATTTATTATTATTTTTAATATATATATTTTATGTGATATATGATTTCTATTAAGATAAATTTGTTGGGGATATTGTTTATTTTGTTAAGGTATCATTTGCTTTAAATGATTAAGCATAACTCTTATGTTTTCCCAATTCTTCAGTTAAATACTCATGATGGTGGCCCTGGGCAGGGATTTTGGAGGGTTTACATATTGTAACCAAACTTAAACGAGTATGTATGAAAATCGCGAATACGAAGTCGAATTATATCGACTTTCATATTTCTGGCATTGCACCGATTTTTTATTCTCGCTATCTAAAGAAAACAAATCATAAGCATCGCTCCTTTGTTGATTTTATAAGTGTAAGTTTTCATAAAACAATTTTATGAAAAACCGACTTTCCGCGTGCTGGCCAGCCATAATTACCCGGTTAATTAGCGATAATTACACTAAATTTGTATGGGTTGATATTCTCCTATAGGGTAGGGGGGGAGGGGGGGTTGGCGTTGAGCTAACAACCAGGAAGAAAACATTTTTTACGAAACTTCAACTCAAGCCTCTTGCAATTAACTCTGATTTACAACAACGGCCCCAGACTTAAAATGAGACAAATGATTTAAAATTTGAAAGCTCGACGTGATTGCACTACAAAGAAATTAAATAAGTTCGCAAAAACATTGTCAACATCGTCATTCACAGTCGATACATATACAACCGTACCGGAGTACTTAAACTGCACACGTGTCACTTTAACATTTCATTAGATCTCAATAGACGTAAAAATCCTGTCGATATCACCATTTTTTGTCATTATTCGGCCAGGATAAATTTCTCAATAAATTTTATCGTAGGACGAGCTGTGTATGCTTGAACACTTTCTTAGTGGAACCACATATAGGCCTAATTAATCCAATTCGGATGCAAGAAAGTTTTCTAGTATGTCCGGATATCGGTCACCAGTAACTGTTAAAGCATTGTGTCTTAAGCATCTTCAAGCAAATATGGCTTAATAATGCAGCTGTCTCATTTGGCACCCCATACAGTTCGCTACGAAAGTGTATAACGGTTATTATGTTTATTAACAAAGCCAGTCAAGTGAAAATGTGCTTCGTCGCTCATAATGATTTTTTGTCACAAATGGTAGTCGTCTGTCCCGAGCTGTAAAACTCAACCACTTCAACCTCACCGCCGTTCATGGTCATTTTCCTGCAGCAATTATTTCAATTGAATTTTATACGAATTGAAGAGATTCCCGATTCATGTGCACAGCACCTGGACATTTATACACTGGAATAACTGCTCCACTGGATTTAGTACTCCATAATAAATTGTTATCGGCCACTCTCTACGACCGTCAAATGCAAACTGATAATGTCATACAAAACAAACTGGCAGGCAAACAGAAATGACCTCGAACATAAAAAGCTCCCTGTCAAGTTACCACTCCAAGTGCACATATTTGCACCAAATTTCGCAAGGGTCTTCCAATTACTGAAGACAGATTAAGTGAAGTTTTATTCCGAATAGTAAATCTACCTTGCTGAATTTTGGAGAAATATAGTTTCCTTTACCAAAACTCATCCTAATTTCTGGTAAGATTTAAAAATGATCTGAACTAATTTTGTTTGATACTGAATTTAAATTCTTTGGTTTTTTTATTCATTTTTTCCTAAATGCTATTCACTTTTCAAAATATTTGCCAAACATAAAAAAAACTCCTATGAAAGCTGCCACTTCGGGTCAAAATTTGTTTGGAGCTCCCAATTTATCGAAAATAATTAAGTAAGAATTTTCATTCCGATCAATCAATCTGTCGGGCTGTACAGAGGTTGAATTTTTTGTTGAAAAACAAGTTTTTCTCAAAAATTTTGTTGTATTGTTGCAAATTTAATTTAGAATATTTTAATTTTTAGTCGTTTTTCTATGGTCCGTTTACTAGTGGACCCGATTCATTTAAAAATTATTGGGAACTCTTAATTTGTGGGAAAGATTCAGTACAAAGTTTCATTCCGTTCGAGTAATTCGTTTGTAGAGAAGCTGCAGATATTTTGTCTATACGATACCACACACAGACACACATTTGAAGTTTCGTGCAACAAATGTTCCAATTACCGACCAAATGGCACAGTGGTTAAAGCTTTGGCGTTTGGATCGGGAGGTACCGGGTTCGAATTACGATAGGGCAGAATGCTAAGGGAATTTTCATCAACAGCAATATTCATGAACCAACCCATCTTCCATATAAGTATAAGCTGATAAAATCGGACTTTTACCTGTACGTCCTCGATTTGGCAAGCAATGAGTAGAGTAAGACGTAAAAAGCGAGCCGCGAAAGAATTGGTTCGGGCCCAGAACAGATTGCCGTGATTAAAACATAAAACAAAATAAAAAAAAACTTTTCCAATTATTGTTTCTTATTCATGTAACCGAACATCGAATCATTTGGCATTTTTGTTGATATGGAAATTTTGACTTAGAACTCTTTCAAAACTATGGCACTTATTGCTTCTTACATTAAATTCAAATTACGTGAATGAAACTAATATATGTTATATTTATGACGTATGTGAAAGGATCCCCAACACCAATCGTCGTAACACATAACGTACATTGTTCACGTTTACAGTAATAATATTCCCAGCACCAGTGAATTTCCTGAAACCAGAGGTTAACTAAACGAAATTAACTGATATCCCGTAAACCATTACAGATTGAAAAAATTTACAATATATATTTTAAATTTATATTTAGAAAGCTCCATCTTGGTCCTATCGAGAGTCGAACCCGGTACCTTCTGATCCAAATGCCAAAGTTTAAGCATTGTGCCGTTTGTTCGGCGAAACAACAATTATACTAAGCAAGCAAAATTAAAAAAAAAAAAACAATCCGACCACTTTTAGCCGCCTCTTACAAAAAGCATTGGGTGCTGTGGTGAAATTCTAGGCGTATCCTCCAATCACAGGGCTAACTTTTCAAGCAATTCATTCTTTTCTCATCACATTTTCAAGTGCTTTTTGCTTGATGGGTTATAATGGCAACAACATCTTAGCAGAATTTGCCAGATAAGTTATCATCTGTGACATTTACGACGATAGCTACAAGAATTTTGTAAAATATCAAACGCAGCTCGAGGAGAAACGTAAACGTAATGCAATTTATATGGCAAGAAGGAATGAGATAAACGCTATACATGACTGGTGGCCCAGAAATCGAACAGCGAATTGACGAATTAACGCCTCCGAAGATCAAACCTCCTGATACTAAAGCAATAGTAAATCCTGCACTTCTGATTCAGGTACATAGGCTTCATGAAACTGTTCTGGATATCTTTTCTGGTGATTTGATCAAATGGACTGATTTCATGAATCCTTTTGATGTTCTGGTACATAACAATCAAAATTTGGCTGCCATCACTAAACACCAATATTACGCAGCTTACTATCAAAGACAGCCAAAGCTATCCTAGACAATTTGGACTTTGTTGGTGACACTGAAGAACATATGAAGACTCTTTTTACATTTAAGCCTTTGGATAAGGCATGTCCTAAGCGGTTGATGGAGCTTGTTAAACATTTTAATCCGCATATATTCGCTCTCTAGCACATCTTCAGAGAATATAGAGAATTGCGACGACTTTTTAGTATATCTTATTGTCTCGAAATTTGTTGCAGATCCGAGTTCAAAATAGATTAACCACTCACCAACCTACCAACCTGCAATAAATTGCAGAATCAGCCAACCACATTCATTCCTTGAGAACATACCAACCGCCAAATGAGGTTTCACAATTATATTTTCATTTCGGATAATGAATGATTAAATCATTGATCCTAAAACCAGCCGTGAAATATTTTCCTTGCTGACTACTTTGCCACCGGGGCGGCAGTCAATTCTCAAAACATAATTCATCGCAATCATTAATGCCAGGACGCAGACAAACTCACACATTCTACGCTTTCTCAACAAAAATTTCGTCACAGACCTGCACATTTTGCCAATCTAATAGTCACTGCATATTCAAGTGTAAACTATTCAAGGCGCTGGAAGTTCCCAAGAGGCGCGAGGCTGTTGAAAAATCAAAATTATGTTTTAATTGGCTACAAAAGTCACATATATGGACAGCAAATGTCCCTCCAGCAGCACATGTCATATCTGCCAACATATGCACCATACCATATGTTTCATTTAGATAGTGCCATAAGTCACAACACTGCCGTCCCTGTGGTTTGTGCTGACACAGCAATGACAGTTCTACAGCCTACTTCAAAACCGATGTCAACATGGACTTCAATGTCATCAACCGTAATATCGCTATTCATCAGACGAAGGTCGTGAAGGCTGCTCAATTATTAAACGGCAAACTGTGGTTTTCGGTTCATTTCTACACTCACCTGAGTCCGATTGGTTTGTTAAATTTTCTTCGAGCGCAAACATTACCGATATTCCTGAAGCAAAGAAACTTTTGAAAACCACACTTTCCTGCAATAATGTTACAAATTACATTACACAAATTCTGGATAACTTAAAACATAGAAACAGTTATCAAAAGGTGGCTGCTACAATGTCGTATGTCAGTCATTTCATAAAAAATCTAAAAATATCTCCTAAAGATCGAATACGATGACCGCGCGACGCAATCGACTATGAGTGCTACGAAGATGTTTTCAAGCAGCTACGCAAGGGTCACTCAATCAAGGATGTAAACCTAATATTTCTATCGCTCTTTCTAGATGAAGATGTCATCATTCGTATGAGAGGTGGACTTCAATCTTCATACAGCGAAGCATTCCATTCTGCTCCCGCCCAGGTATTTTGGGACAGAATCACTACGCACATATCTACATAGAAAACATCTGCATGTGGGACCACAGGCATTATTGTCAATTGTATGTGATCAGTTTTGGCCAATAAATGGTATACAGGTATAGCGAAGAAAATTTGTAGAAAATGCGTACGTTGCGCTATACTTCGACCACGCATTGTTTCGAATTTGTTGGGAGATTTGCCTTCTGAGCGTGTAAAAATTGAAAACCACCAAGGCATATATCTGCACATTTGTGCGTTTTGCCACCAAGCCGGTCCACATGAAGCTAGTTGCAGACCTCTCAAACAGTGCATTCATTACCGCGCTTTCGACATATGCAAACACCAGTGGACTTTGCAAACACGTTTTCACCAACAGATGTACAAACTCTGTTGGGGCCAACTCTAAGTTGAATGCAATATACAAAGATGCTGCAGCCCGATGAAATGAAAAGGTGATTAAAAAAATGTGCAGAGATGACCATATCAACTGGCACTTCTATCTTCCAGATGCTCCTCATTTTGGCGGACTGTATGAAGCTGCAGAATACGGCTACAAAATGAGCTAAATTTCATCTTTACAGAGTGAAGATGACAGCCAGTTTAACATATGAAGAATTGAACACCCTCGTAAATCACGTTGAGGTGGTGTTCAATTCACGTTCTCTGTGTGCAAAACAAACATTCATACTCAGACCAGATCACATTTTAATTGGTCGCCCACTGTGAGCATTCCAGAAACTGACATAAGTGAGAGGAAGGTGTCTCTAAAACAACGATGTGAAATGCTTGTTAAATTAAAATAGAATTTCTGGGAGAGGTGGCCAAAGACTATTTGCAATCGCCCCAGCATCTAGACGAAAACGGAGGCTCGGGTCGCTAAGGTACATCCAGGATCCGAAAGACTAGTAAAAGTAGGGGCTCTTAATATTACCACTGGATTTTTGAAACGTCCAGTCATCAAAATATGTCCGTTGCAAATCGAGACATCAGAGATTGAACCCTCCGTTCAAGGCCGGGAAAATGTTAACGACACATAAAAATACTGTACAAGACTGTTTCGCTTCCAAACACACAGTTATCTTTAAACTCTATATTTTTTTATCTAAAATAAAAAAAAAAACGTCACTTTGTTATATGAAACTTATTGCGAGCAGCCTTACGATTAATTAATCGTAAGCGTTAACACTATCAAACAATTTTTCTGCATACTGTGTTGATATATTTTTCCATGTCTTCCGGATCAATAGCGCTAGAGCAATCAAATTTTTCATGTGGCACATTTTCATCTTAATATTTCATGAGTAAAACTAAATTTGGATCGGATTGGAATTAGATAACTGAGACCACCAACCCAATCCAATGTTATGATGCTCTTTTTGAGTTTAAATTTGGAACAGAGTATGCTACAATATTTTGGATCGTCGCCTTCTTTCAAGATGCAATTAGAGTTCCTCGCTCTGAACCATTTAAGTACAGATGGTAACAAACCGTGTGAATGAATTTTATACATGATGTCGGTTTTCCATATATTTTTGTGTTGCTAGTGGTTTGACCAAAGTATTTCCATATGCGTAGCCATGTTCCACAATTCTATTTCGTATGGTTGTTTTTGGTATAATAATATTCTTTTTCGCCAATTTTTTGACATCGGCATCCAGCATAAGCGAAGAATTTTCATTAAATAATTGTATGGTGGCCTCATCCTTCTTTTTTGTAGTGGTTCGGATTTTGTCTCTATCTGGTAAATCGTCAACATTTAATACATTGAATATTGAGTAATGATCTTCTATACCAATGTTTTCGACTTTTAATAAGTTTTACTGCACGTGCAACCGACATTTTTGGTCCTTTCGAAATCGTTTTTATAAATCGCAGTCATTTCTTTCATGTTATTAGCTAAACCGTAGCAGTTAAACTAATTTTTGTTTTAGAGCATCCAAGAGGAATCAATGTAAGACCGATGTAAGCCCCGCCCATATTTGTTCCTATAGTTTTAAGTACAGTTATGCCGTACACGCTCTTGTTGAACCTACTGTAAGTAATTTTTTTTAAATAAATAAAAATAATAAATACAAAAGATTTGAATGTAAAAATACTCGAAGACAAACATTTTTGGGTTTTGGTCCAGCGTCCGAAATTTTTTAATAACAATACATTTTTATATTAGTCTAAAATATATTGTTGTTGCAACACGAAACAATGTTTTGTTGTCGGATAATTAATTAGAATATTTTTTTTTGTTCGCTAGGCGCAGAACCTACACATCATCTTTAAGCGTGCGCATCACAACAGATAATTTAAAGATTTTGCAATATATTTTATTCACCTCACATATCACATATTATAGCAGAGAATTTATTGACATATTCGGGCAAATACAAATCGAAATATCCCATTTTATGTTCAATTAATGTTATGATTTTGTGAATAAAATGCCAAAAAATTGATTAGAAAACACCGCACTGCAAATCGATATAAAAATTTCTGGTACTTTCTATATCTAGATTATAACAAACAAATAAATAATAATCGTACAGTGAGTTATGTAATTCAATCACGTTTCCTTTCAAATATATTAATTTTTGTGTACATATATGAATTTGCTTGGCTGAGAATAATGGATTATTTTTGTGTTTTATTATTGACTTTATTATATTGTAGTAGAATTTGAGATTAATAAGACTGCATTGCATAGTTTTTAGTATAGGCAGCGCTCCTAGATACTAATAGCCTCATTGCTATATGGCATCAAATTATGTCGACGGCTCCAATCGTTGGCTAAAAAAGCGGTAAATTTTAAATGTCAATTTTTTTCAAACATTACTGCCATCTACAGTTGGGAAAACAAATTTTAGTCTTAAATTTGATAATGGATCAAGCAGTACAGTAGGAACATTGGAATACGACATGGCTGTGATCTGTTTAATAACTTCCACGTCTTTATCACTACGTGAATATTACACTGTAAAATAAAGTTTGTTTATACTCAAAATTCTATTATTTAAAATATTAATTTCCATATTAAATTTGTGGTAATTAAAATTAAAAAATAGTACAAAATCAAACCTAACTTATAAAAATAATGCGTAAAGTGTCAAAATAATTTATACATACATAAAAGTGCGACTGTGAATATTTAATGGAAAATTATTTCTAATTAGATACCTGTTCGAGAGCTTCTCAATTTATTGAGAGATTGTAAAAGAACTTTGAAGATAATATAATGATAAATATTATGAACTTATCAAACCTGGATCAAATTTTGTTTAGTATTCCTGAAAGGTTTTGTAATGATCTAAATCAAACACAGACTAAACGTGGAACACCATATCTGGAAATGGCCAATATTAGCCATTGAAATTTGAATACAATTTATCGCTATAAATACCAAAGAAAACGGTTTAGCTACAAACCGTTTTCCATGATATTTATAGCGATAAATTTTACTCAACTTTCACTCGCTAATATTGGCCATTTCCAAATCTGAAAAAGCGTATCAATTATTTTATCTTTACTGAAGTGTAATATGATATGATCTATATCGTGCACTAACCAAACCAGTATCACCATCTTAAGGAATGGTCGTTATATAGCCATTGAAGTTGGAAACAATTTATAAGCTTTATCAATTCGGGATTTGGCTGCTAAATGTGGGAGCGAATTAGTTTTCAGAGTTTTATTGATATCGTCGTCAATAGAGCGAACTCTATGGATTTTCATACGACGTTTGTTAACTCAACTGCCAATACGTGATTAGAGGTTAATGAAGCTAGTTCAAACTTTCTTCACAAAGTTTTAATTTTGGTATTTCCAAAAAAAAAAATCTATCTGGAATTATCTGAATGTAGCCATTTCATTGTCACCCACGGCGATTCACGATTTTGCCTGGAATTATCTGGATATATTCATTTTTTCATTTTTCAAAAGCGTAAACAACATAACTAAATTGTGGTCAACTAAATTGTGGTTAAAATATTTATTAAAATAATCAATTGATACTTATCAATTAATAAACATTTTTATTATTAATTGCAGTTATATGTTGTTAAATAATTATTGTGTACGTTTTATAAATTATTAACTAATTGTGTATTTAATATTGTGATAATATAAAAGCTATCGCCATCTTGGCTATGAGAGGGTGCCGAACAAATACAAATAGTTCACAAATTTATAATAATAAATAAATAATAATAATAATAAAATAATAATAATTTAATAAAATGTCTACATGCAACATATGCTCTACGAATATTACCAAGGCGAAATTTCCTGGCGTTAAATGTGCAGGCCCTTGTGGAAATACTTTTCATTTAAAATGCGCAAACATCTCTGACGAACTGGTGGAGGAAATAAAAAATCGCTCTGCAACTTGGCTATGTCATGCTTGTCGTTCAAATACCCCGAACCAGTCTTTAATAGTCGACGAAGAGGAAAACCACGACTCAACGAATAATTTGCCAAACTTATCCGACGTTATGATTCTTCTGCAACGCATGGAGAAAAAACTAATAGCCCTTGAAAACATGAAAGCCATGGTTTTATCACTCGCATCGGATAACGAACAACTTACATCCAGAGTAAATACACTAGAAAAGCAGCTGAGTACCCAGACATCCAAAATTCATTTGCTTGAAGCGGAAAATGACAAACCAAACCAGCAGTCAAATTCTAGTAGTATAACAATTATTGGCCTACCCAGTCAGCATGATGATATTCGTGATGTGGTTATCAACACAATTAAAAAAATTGGATTGGAAATTAATTATGATGACATAGTGTCCATTCATGCGATTCCCAAGAATACGAGTACAGTTTCATCAAAACAAAATAAATCTAATTCACTTTTGCACGATTTATTGGTTGTCAAATTCACTACAAATGAATTAAAAAATAACATTATGCTGCATATGAAGAAAAAGAAGTCAATTTCAACTAAGGATTTGGATATAATACTGCCGCAAAACCATCCTGAGCAACGCATTTTCATTATGCACAGATTGACAGCTTTCCAGTCCCAGTTATACCGTGAAGCCAAGAAAATAAAAACGACATATAATTATAAATATTTGTGGTGTAATTATGGGCAAATATACCTACGGAAGTCGGCGGCTTCTGATGTTCATCGAATCCAATCGCACAATGATATTTTTCGGCTTCATCTTACAAATAATCCAAATGGGAGGAAAATCATCAGTGGATGAATCATCCGGGAATCTAAAATTATATAATTTAATAGGTATACAAATTTTCTTGTTATTACAATTTCATTGTTTATTATTTAATTTTACTTACATCTATTCATTTTTTGTGATGATTTCGTCAAAACAATCCGCACTTGTCTTTGTTTACAAATGCATGACAGCTGTATTTTTTGTTATCAATTTTAATACTAATTTGTTGGTAGCACTGAAAATTAACGCGATCAATTCGAAACATCGGATGTGCTCTTTATTAGTGCTGTACTCGACTTTAAATTTTTATGTAATCAGTTGCTACAATTATTTTAATTTTGTTGCTATTGCTCGTAACGCGCTATTCATTACCCGCTACTATTTTTACTCGAAAAATACAGTACTAAAATTTAAATTTATCATTGTTTTTGTATTTGCAGTTTACTATATTTTTGAATATTTCTTTTATTGTTCATGGTTATGAGTAATATACAAAACGGTAATTTTAGCATATTGGTGCAAAACATTCGAAGTCTACGTGCAAATTTTGATACGTTTAATGTTTATGTAGCAAGCCTTAATGAAATTCCTGATTTAATTTTTGTGACTGAAATATGGATTTATTCTAAAGAATGTTGTGAGTTTAGTTTACCGAGCTATAATTTTATGGCCTGTTGTAATGACCGTTACCGTTCCGGTGGAGTTGGTGTTTTTATACGCGAAAATTTTGCAAATTTTTCAATCGAAGTTCACAACTGGATTACAGCTGATATTATTCGTTTAGATCTTGATCTTGCAGGGAAAAAGTGGTCATTCATTTGCATCTATCGATTGAATAACGGGTCAATTAATGCCTTTTGTGATGATTTGGAAATTTTATTGCGTACACTTTCAAACGATAACGTAGCTATACTTGGAGATCTTAACCTAAACCTGCTAGATATCAATGAATCGTACGGTTACCAGACAATGTTGGCTTCATATGGTTTAATCAGCTTCTTAAACGAACCAACTAGAATGCAAGCTTGTTTAGACCATGTATTTCTCAAAAGTGAACAAATATTTAACATTAATATTAGCAACCTTCCTATTCAATTTTCTGACCATAATTTGATTAAACTCCATATATCTCCATCTAGTTCAGTTACTGTCAACTATAGGTCAAATTTATCACATGTTAATTACAATAAACTAAATGATCTTTTAAAGCTTGAAAATTGGGATTCTGTGTATTCCCAATCTGATTGTAATGTGGCTTTTGAAAATTTTATCAATATTCTAAGATCTCACATGTCATCATCCTCTTCCATCACTGAAAATCCAAAAATAAAAATCCGCAAACCTTGGATGAATAATAATCTTTTGCATAAGATGAATAAATTGAAAAAATTCTCCAGGAAGCTCAAACGATATCCTGACAATACGAGACTGGAAGAATATGTAGTCAATCTATCAAAGCAGGTAAAAATTGATGTTCGTACTGCAAAAAATCTCTTCTACAAGAACAAATTTGATTCATCCATTAATGATTCCAAGGCTACTTGGAAAATAGTGGATGAAGTGTTAGGACGTATTTCTCATAATAAGCACATAACTCAAATATATCAATTGCGAACTGAAAATATCCTTACGTGTTCAAAGTCCATTTCCAACGAATTTAATAACATTTTTATAAACGTATCCCAAGAAATAAATTCTAAATTTAGTATGGTAAATAATGAAATTACTGAACATAACAAATTTATCTTTGGGTCTCTGACAAAAAATTATGTTTCATCATGTTATTTTGAACCTATAACTACTGCGGAAATTCTTAATGAAATTCATAAGTTAAAAAACAAAAGATCTAAAGGTTCGGACGGAATTGATAACTTTGTTGTTAAAAACTGCGCTTGGTACTTAGTAGATATTTTAAAATTTTTGTATAACCTGAGCCTAGACAATGGGGTTTTTCCAAATATTCTAAAATTAGCCATTGTAATTCCAATTTTTAAAAAAGGCGATGAATTACAATTAAACAATTACAGACCGATTTCTCTACTAAGCACCGTATCTAAAATCTTTGAGAAACTAATAAAACGACGATTAATGTATTATCTTGATAAAATTGATTTTTTGCACAAAAAACAATATGGATTTACTGCTGGTAAATCCACTGAAGAAGCACTGATTGATTTCCTCAGTCAGATACACACAGCGATGAACAGTTCACAGAAGCCTACAGCATTATTTGTTGACATTTGTAAAGCTTTTGATTCAGTTGACACTGGAATAATGCTTACTAAGCTACGTAATATTGGTATACGAGGTAAAATTTTAGGTTTGTTTAGAAGTTACCTTCAAAATCGGCATCAGATTGTTAGAATAGGTGAAACTTTAAATGACCCGTGCACTGTAAAATATGGCGTTCCCCAAGGATCAGTTTTGGGCCCGTTATTATTTTTGATTTACTTTAATTCGATTTTTGAAATTAATCTCATAGGATATCCGACTGCTTTTGCTGATGATTTAGCCCTAAGTTATGGAATGCCAGCGACTGATATTACTTATGACATCAGTCTCGTTCTTGAAAAGGATCTTCATACTTTAAGCCAATGGTTTTATCATAATCGTCTCATGATCAGCGATAAATCAAAAATCATGTATTTTGGGCGACAGAATACTAGATTAGTGCAACCACAAACGTATCACATGTATAAATGCAATAGAAATCCATGCACGGCTCAGTGTTTTGTGCTTGAGTCTGTACAAGAATTTAAATATTTGGGCTTAATAATTGATTCGAAACTCAATTGGAAGTCTCATATCAATACCACAAGGAAGAGTGTAATTTGGGCCATACATAAATTTTATAACCTTAGAAAAGTCTGCCCTAGAACTACACTAAGGAAACTATACCATGCCCTAATAGAATCAATAGTAATGTATGGCATATCCAGTTGGGGTGGTACATATTTTACTAACATAGAGGACCTGTATATTGCACAAAAAAGAATTATTAAATTAATCTACAAACGCCCTCATACAACACCAACAGTTCCATTGTTTCGTGAGCTAAACTTACTACCATTTAGATATCTTTATGTTTATCAAGTCCTCAAAATATTTTTTATTCGAAGTGACAGTTTTCACAATCGCACTGTACATATATACAACACGAGGAACCCCAATAACTTTGCCAATGTTCGTTGTTATAGCGAGAAATTTAGAAGATTTTATCTTTATATGGCACCGTTCTTTTTTCACATGCTACCAAACGACATTAAAGGTATCAACCCTGTACGTAAACACAAATTTAAGCGCGAACTTCGATCCTGGCTGCTCACCATAGAAAACATTGAACAATACTTTTAATAATACAATATATTTAGTTATAGCGACAAATCAATAATTTCAAGATAGTGTGTAAGTTTAATATATTTAGTAAATATGTGATATTGTAAATTTTGTCAACTAAAGATTTTGTATTACATACTTTTAAGAAATATTTTTTTGTTGCTCCACCACAGATTGTAATCTAAAGGAGCTTTACTTTGTTTCATTATACGATCAATTATATGTATGAACTATTTTGTATTTAAACTGAAATAAAGATAATAATAATAATAAAAAAAAAAAAAAAAATATTCTCGCTTCTAAGGCGATCCACGAGCACTCGGCACATACGATCGGATTCCTTAAGGTTTGGCGACAAACTGACATATTTTCAGAAAAACTCTTTATTGCATTATTTGAATACTGGCATTTGAATCCCGCCTAACAGGTTACTCACAACTACATGATATATTACTGAAAATCTCTCAGTTTGATGTATGTGAAGGTGGCACGAAAAACCAGCCCGAAAACACCTTTTCAATTTTGGTGTGTTTCTTTGCTAAATTAAATGTTATCCCGAAAAATTGATTGAAAATGCAAGAAAAACGAAAATTTCATCCCGAAGTATTTTTAAAGTTGTATTATATAAATAGTGAAAAGAAATAAATATCACGGTTTTATTTGCTCTATTAAGACTACACACTAAAGTAAAGTTTGTGACAAGAAACCACCTTACCTGGTAAACTATGTGACAAAAAAATTTTAATGTGTGCTGCTATCAAACAAAATATGTTTTTATTATTATTTAACTACAGAAGACACAAAACATGTAATCATCATATGCATAAACGGTGTCGAGATTGCCCAAAAAGATTCAAAAATTTAAAAATACTTAAGAATAAACAAATCAAGCAATTTGTCCTTATGATTTGAAATGAAAAATCGGTTAAATTAATTATTTGTGAAATCCCTAGAGATTACCCCATCGGGAAATTACGTTTAAAAATTAGGTCCATCTATCACCTAAACCGTAACAAAAGCTCAACTTGGAATCATGACTATAAAATCCTGATCTTAAGCAATTTGTCCTTATGGTTTCGATGTTCTTCATGTTTGATATGAAAAATCGGTAAAAAAATAATTAATTATGGAAATCCTATAGATTACCTCATCGGGAAATTACGTTTAAAAATTAGGTCCATTTATCACCTAAACCATAACAAAAGCTCATCTTGGAATCATGACTATAAAATCCTGATCTTAAGCAATTTGTCCTTATGGTTTCGATGTCGGTGATTACATGTTTTGTGTCTTCTGTAGTTAAATAATAATAAAAACTTATTTTATTTGATAACAGCACACATTAAAATTTTTTTGGCACATAGTTTATCAGGTAAGGTGGTTTGTTGTCACATACTTTACTAACAATGTGTAGTCTTAATAGAGCAAATAAAACCGGGATATTTATTCCTTTCACCAATATTAATAATTATTTATTTAATATAACTTCAAAAATATTGCGGGATGAAATTTTCGTTTTTCTTGCATTTTCAATAAATTTTTCGGCATAGCATTTAATTTAGCAAAGAAACACACCAAAATTGAAAAGGTGCTTTTGGGCTAGTTTTTCGTGCCAGCTTCACATACATCAGATTTTATCGATGTATACGTAAAGTAAAATTACGCCGAGCTTCCTGGATCGAATTGTTACGGGAGATGAGAAGTGGATTTTTTTAAGAATATGCAAAAAGTCATGTATTTCACCTGGCGAAGCATCAACATCGACGGCACGGCCAAATCGCTTCGGAAAGAAGATAGTGCTCTACGTATGGTGGAACCAGAAAGGAATCGTGTACTATGAGCTGCTGAAACAAGGCAATACTATCAATGGAAAACGCTATTGTCAACAACTCATCAATCTGAACCATGCATTGCTCGAAAAATGGACAGAATGGGACACGAGACACGAACGAGTGATATTGTAGCACAATAACGTTACATACTATCGCACTTCCATCGTCCAGGACACCATCAATATGATGAAATGGGATCTGCTACTGTACCTGCCTTTTTCACAAGACCTTTACCCCTCGGATTCTCACTTGTTCCTGTCAATGGCGCATGACTTGGCAGGGCTACACTTGGCCAGTTTTCAAGAAAGGCTAAATTGGTTGCATGGATGGTTTCATGTATAGCCAGAGAGATGGCAAAAATGTGTATAGATAGCGAAGGACAATACTTTGAATAAACCATTTTTTATATTTCTATTGAAATTTTCCATTTTTTTTTTTTTTCAAAAAACCCTGAAATTTAGTTCCGCAACTAATAAAATTGAATTAGATATAATAATAATAATTCCCAACGACCAATCTCCCCTCCCTGACCGCACGTGGGGAGTCACCATCAATGATATTATTATTTTTTGAATATAATTCCGGGGAAATTATAAACAAGGATATCATTCTACTAAATTAAAAATTAAAAAAAAGAAAAAACGGGAAAAATAAAATTATTAACAATTAATCGAAATAAAAAATGTATTTAAAGAGCTATGGTTAGGAAAATGAAATGGATGAATCTATTTATACTGAATTTAGGAGAATGATACCCAGCCGCAAAAAAGGAGAGACCAACCGCTGGTTTGCTTAGAGCAAGCAAATTTAAAATTGGGGAAAAAAGTGGAAAATAGAGAAAATAAAAAAATTAAAACAAAGTTAAGCAAAAATAAAGTTAAAAGAGACGCAAAAAAAAAAAAAACAAGTGTTAGAAATTATAAATACTCAATAGAGTATTTAAGTCAAATAGATAAAAGAAATGAAATTAATCTAAAAATAAAATAAAAATTGCCTTATCGATCAGTGGAAAACAGTAATCTCTTAAAAGTGACTTTGCTAATGTGGTAGTCGAAAAGTTCGAAATATTTATTAGTCTTACGCAGCATTCTTGTCATAGGCTCGTTCTGGCCGTAGGTCGTTCTGTGTGGGGCAATTCTAAAAGCTGGTGTCGTTCTCAAACCGCGAGCATTTACATTAAGATTTACCTTATCGAGCAGAGTTGAAGAATCTACACCGCCAGATAAGAGTTGATGAATGAAAACGATGTCGGCAACAGATCATCGCTTACTTTAATTACGCTTACGTTAAGTGAATTTTCAAATTAAATGAATGAATTGTTCACAAAATCTCTCAGTTTGTAGCCAAAATTTCAACGAATCTGACGATATGATCAGTGCTCGCAAATCATTTGCATGGTGGGATGTAAACGACTATATCCGGATTATTACAGATAAAATATTTCTGGGCTTGTAAATAAAACTTTCATGAACCCCTCCCCTAATAAACATCAATTGCTCGAAAATTGCCTATGATTCACGGGACTACTTTCAGATAATTCCAGGCAGACTTTTTTTCGATGCACTTTATCGTGACAGTCAAATTTCATTTCGCTGTACAGTGGCACTATTCTGGCTTTCCGTTGGAGCGGATAAGGAAAATAGTTGCATGTCATTTTTGTCTAACCGGCACTAAAAGAATATGTTTTGTGTAAATACTTTCGAAATCAAATTTATTTCGGAAACTTATTTCCACAACAATTTTAATTTGGAAATTATTTCCCCATTTAAGTTTGTTTCAAAAATATTTACGCCAAATTAATCCCATTAATAGGCCAGAAAAATGAAATTTAGACAAAAATGTTTGTTTTACATAATTCCCGATTTCCAGGGAAAGCAAACATAGTTCTAATTTGTAATTCTTAGGCTCAGTTTACTTGCAAACTGAGAAAAGGGACCGGGCGTCTTAATAGACAAATACAATTTTAAATGTTTATTGTTTAGTCCCCACTCACCAAACTCTATGTTTTATGCTACGAACTTCATCCTAAAATTATTTTGAGATAATTCCAAAAAAATATGTTTTAATAAGTTGAATTTAGTTGTTTTTAAAATTTATACATACTTCATAATAAACAATAATTCTTTACATATACAAAAATACAAATTGTTGAAATGACTTCAACAAGTTTTCGAATTTTTAAGATAGCTTAAATAAAAATATTTTTATTTTTAATTTAAACGACAAGTAAAACAACAATAAATTGTAAAGCACTCCTTAGAATATAAAAAGAAAATAATAATTTTACACCTGCCTGATATGTTCTATCAACATTTTGTTTTTTAATCATTTTCTATATAAACCAAATAATTTATCACTTTAATTTTTGTTGTACACCTTCTCATATATAAATTACCTTTACATATACAGATATTTTTATTATTATGATTATCATTCATCCACCCTCACCCCAAGAAAAATTTATAATCTACTTTCTTGTCAAAAAAGTAAAGACAATTTCTTTTTTGTTTTTCTTGTGATGTGTCTTCTTATGTATGTTCTTAAAAACACAAGAAAAAATTATCCAAAGAATACAAAAGCACGAAATAATAATAGGGATAAGCATAATACATATAACATATAGAGAAATCTCTATATACATAACTCACATATACCTAATACACAAAAAAGTCTAAACGAAAACAGGTAGTGTCATATAGCTATGTAGGTACGTATTAAGAAAATAATATAATTTTAATTAAAATAAAGAACATAAATCAACAATACATTTATTGATCCATTAAATTTATTATACTAAACAGAGCGCACAGAGGAGTCAAAATATTATGTACGTACATTATGTGATCCTCCTTACGCTTGTACACCTTTAAAAAGCAATCCCCTTGGAAAATGTTTTATTGAGTTTTAGTTTTAGGATAAATTGATATGCCCTACTACGTATGTACTTAAAGAAAATCAGCGCCTTATATCCGATAAATAAAGTCTTGCTGTATTTTATCATTTTGATTCTATTTAAATTAAGCGCACATTATAAAGATAAATATTGAAATCGTCCTATTCAAAATTGGTTTAAGAACAGGCACAGACAATTTTCAAGATACTCTCCCACTCGCTACAAATTAATTTTCCGTTTTAAAAAATTTAAAATACATAATTAGCTATGAAATATAAAAATATGAAAATATAAAAATATAAAAGTAAAAATATATAAAAATATAAAAATATAAAAATATAAAAATATTAAAATATTAAAATACATATTAAAATATTAAAATATTAAAATATTAAAATATTAAAATATTAAAATATTAAAATATTAAAATATTAAAATATTAAAATATTAAAATATTAAAATATTAAAATATTAAAATATTAAAATATTAAAATATTAAAATATTAAAATATTAAAATATTAAAATATTAAAATATTAAAATATTAAAATATTAAAATATTAAAATATTAAAATATTAAAATATTAAAATATTAAAATATTAAAATATTAAAATATTAAAATATTAAAATATTAAAATATTAAAATATTAAAATATTAAAATATTAAAATATTAAAATATTAAAATATTAAAATATTAAAATATTAAAATATTAAAATATTAAAATATTAAAATATTAAAATATTAAAATATTAAAATATTAAAATATTAAAATATTAAAATATTAAAATATTAAAATATTAAAAAATTAAAATATTAAAAAATTAAAATATTAAAATATTAAAATATTAAAATATTAAAATATTAAAATATTAAAATATTAAAATATTAAAATATTAAAATATTAAAATATTAAAATATTAAAATATTAAAATATTAAAATATTAAAATATTAAAATATTAAAATATTAAAATATTAAAATATTAAAATATTAAAATATTAAAATATTAAAATATTAAAATATTAAAATATTAAAATATTAAAATATTAAAATATTAAAATATTAAAATATTAAAATATTAAAATATTAAAATATTAAAATATTAAAATATTAAAATATTAAAATATTAAAATATTAAAATATTAAAATATTAAAATATTAAAATATTAAAATATTAAAATATTAAAATATTAAAATATTAAAATATTAAAATATTAAAATATTAAAATATTAAAATATTAAAATATTAAAATATTAAAATATTAAAATATTAAAATATTAAAATATTAAAATATTAAAATATTAAAATATTAAAATATTAAAATATTAAAATATTAAAATATTAAAATATTAAAATATTAAAATATTAAAATATTAAAATATTAAAATATTAAAATATTAAAATATTAAAATATTAAAATATTAAAATATTAAAATATTAAAATATTAAAATATTAAAATATTAAAATATTAAAATATTAAAATATTAAAATATTAAAATATTAAAATATTAAAATATTAAAATATTAAAATATTAAAATATTAAAATATTAAAATATTAAAATATTAAAATATTAAAATATTAAAATATTAAAATATTAAAATATTAAAATATTAAAATATTAAAATATTAAAATATTAAAATATTAAAATATTAAAATATTAAAATATTAAAATATTGAAATATTAAAATATTAAAATATTAAAGTATTCAAATATTAAAATATTAGAATATTAAAATATTCAAATATTAAAGTATTCAAATATTAAATTATTCAAATATTAAAATACTAAAATATTAAAATATAAAAATATAAAAATATAAAAATATTAAAATATAAAAATATAAAAATATAAAAATATCAAAATATAAAAATATAAAAAAATAATATACAAAAATATTAAAATATAAAATACAAAAATTGAAAACTATAAAATTTGAACACATAATTAAACTATTTATATTTAAAAATATTTTATTCGAATTATTTTATTCATTTAAAAATATTCTATTATATTTTTAAAAATATGTTGAAGGCTGTTTCCCACTGACCAAACACTGACTTATTTGTGGACACCGACTTATTTAAATAATGTGAGGATTCCACAGTGAAACAATGTTTTTTGAGTAAAAAATAGATGAGAGTATACATATTAAAATAACGTTAGTGTGACAAAGTTAAACAAATGTTGCCATAAAAAGTATTGGGTTTCATACTTTTTATGGCAACATTTTCCCCAGTAAATTATACTGATTTTTTTTTTGTTTCTTTCTAACAAGTAAAGGATTCATAGTTTTGTATCATATTAATTTTACTGAAAAAAATTGTTTCACTGTGGAATTCACGCATAAGTCACCTCGCGAGGAGACCTATTTAAATAAGAATGTCTACACAAAATGTCTCCAAAAATGTGTCTTGACTAAATTTAATTTAATACATGCAGTTTTCTTTTTCAATTCTAGTGGCAACGACCAACATGTCAAGATAATTTTTCTTCCATATAATTAAAATTTCGTTTTGTTTTTTTATTATTACGTCACAAATAAGTCGGTACAATGAATTGGAACGACTTGACCGACTTATTCATGATGGCGTCAAATTAATCAAAAGTCTGTAATAAATTGGGAAAGGGCCGAAATGTGAAAATGAATAAATGTCGAATGTAGAAATGAGGAAATGTAAAAATATAGAAATGTTGATATATACAAATGCACAAATATATAACTGTGAAAATGTAAAAATTCAAACAAAAAAGAAATGTTTAAATATAGAAAAAATTAATGTAGTAATGTAAAAATGCATAATTGTAGAAATATAGAAATGTGTTAATGTAGAAATGCGGAAATGTTGAAATATAGAAATGTAGAATGGCAGAAATGAAAAAAATAAAGAAATTTAGAAATGATGAATTGTGGGAATGTAGAAATTTAAAAATGTGACAATTGATTGTAAGAGATTATCCATTATCCTCTGTTAATGAATTTTCTCTCGTTTGATCTGTTTACATGTATTTACATCACACCTTATTTTATTTAGGATCTAGAAATTGTAATTCAATTATTATAAGGATCCAATCTTTATTTAAAACTCAAAAATAAACAGATTCTCTAATATTATGAATTTATTTCAAATCCCTTATTTTATCAATAACAAAATATTTTTGTATATTATTATTGTATAACAATCGTGGATCGAATAATCATTTTACTTCTAAAATAATTTAAATATCCGTTTACTTATCTCCATTGTCTTAAATCTCCTTCGTATTCAATTGAATAAATATAATTTTATTGTGTACATCACATATTTTTGAAGAAATGTAGAATAAAATCCAACTTGAAATATATTTTAAAACAACAACAATCAAAACAGTACAGATGTATGAAACTTGTTGACCCAAAATCGAAACAAATATATGAAAAATATTTTTGTAGAGTGGTAAAATTTCGTACAAATTCCATTATTATTAAATAATATGGAAGAGTCACTGTATAATGTTATGACCTAAACACAATCTCGATATAAAAATTCATTCGACTTTATAAACAATTCATAAGATTTCGAATAGCCACGTTCCGCCTTCTTGCATACGGTGAAACAAAATCATGATTTTTCCCTTTTCACTCGTACAGATCCATCCACAATTCACGCATATATTACATTCCTACTGTGCCAGCATCAGGTACCCCGTATACCCACATGTACATATAGGAGAAAATAGATCCAATAAAATTATTGAAATATTCATAAAAACCGAATCGAATCGTCTCTATAGATGCAAACTTTATATATTTTACCTTTCGATAAGATATAAACTATTTTCTCTATAAAATGTACGTGTAAAAATTTCTCTAAGATCTACTACATCGGAAAAAGAAAAATCACTTACCTTTATTTATTTAGTAGTAATTTTTTCGTCCCACACTTATTGTGCGCATCTGTGTATAGATAAATTCCTTTTTAAAGTGCTCAACAAACATAAATCTCATTTTCATTACAACACGGTTGGTACACAATATTTAGCACAGGGAAATCAATAAACTGACGAGTACGTATACAGACACATTCGTATGTGTACCTATCAAACCCGAATGTATGTATTTACAAATGTAATATACTGTCTTTTAAAAATTCGAGATGTAATATTTACAAACAAAAAATATAAAATGTCCTAAACATAAATTTTACTTTGATATACACATTTAGTATGTACAGCGAAAGGAACGTGAATTATATGACATACCTTAGGGATAATAATTTTTTTATACGTCTTATTTGAAATGTAAATCTAAAATTAGCATAGGGAATTTGTATTTGGCTTGGTTATGATTTCCGTTTTTTTCGGTGATGTTTTTATTGTATGTTTGTTTGTCGCTGTACCACATTTTCAATTGATGCGGTATTTAAATTAAATTTTTTTTAAGCATTTTATTGTTCATATCATGTTTTGTTATATACATAATCAGAATTCATGTGACTGTAGGTACATATTAGCAGAACGATTGTCAATTTATATGACCGTAGTGAGATTATGAGAGTATTTGTATATATTATTGTCTTTGTCAGTTAAAAGATGGGAACCTTTTTTCGATGAATTATCTTATTATGTTGTATTGCCAATGAAGCTTGCTCAAAGTAATTTGCTGTACTCGGGATTTGCTGGTTCTCCAAAACAATTATGTTGCCGTTTATTTTATCGATATGATTTTAAGTTTCCAGATTGTGTCATTGTGTGATTTTCTAGTGTTGTATCATGATTGTTGAAATCATTGCCAATTTGATTGATAGTGCTAAACGCTCTCATTCCTCAAAGGTTTTCGATATTTCATAAATACCCGAGTAATTATGCATATAGGTCCACAGGTTTGTTCAGCATTATAAGAAACCTAATAAAAATAGAAAGGAACTATAGAACTGTTCCAAATTCATGTCACTGTCAAACAAACATCATATTATGATATATCATAAGATTTCTGGATACTGGAAGTTAAATTTGTAATTCGAAACATAATTTCAAAATACACTGTGGTGCAGAACTATAGACACATCTACTTTTTAGGACATTTATTTTTCAACAAAATTTGAGGTGACGCCAATGGTGCAGTATAAAAGGGCATACTAAAATAACAAAATTTACAAAGGTTATTTATTATCAATTCCAATAATTATTGCATTCATTTTTTAATCAGTTAAGATTGACTTTTTCTCGTTTTATGTACATAAGAAATTATTAATCTATTTAAGTTAGAATTATATTTATTAAGAAAATTTGAGCGAAATTGCTAAATACAACTGTAGTTGAGCCGAAATGGATCAACACTATTCAGCAACTATAAATATCAGAACTCAACAAATTTTGAACTGTAATTCAACGGCAGAAATATTGCAGAAATGGGTGCAGTATAAAAAACTATACGGCTATAAGTTAGTAAGTATTATAAAAATATATGTAAGTATTATAAATTCGGCGACTCGTTGGCATGGCTGAATGGTATCACAGGTTTATCTATAATTTTTCTTGAATCACGGCATCAATCACCAACTGTATTATAAAACTAAAGATTGTTTCGACAGAAACGGTACAAGGGGTTGAGATTTTGGCTTTAGCACAAAATCCACATATTAAGTGATCCCAGGTTTACCGTCAGGAACTGCTTACAAATAAGATCTTTTCGTTTTTTCCAAATATTTTCAAAAGTATGGTATATATGTATATATAATTTACGTGAAAGAAACTAAAAGATTATAAATAAAATTTTGCACAAATAGCGTTCTGATTACTTTTTCAAAAATTTAAGTGGAAATGACGATTTTTGACAAAAAAGCGTTTGTTTAACAAAATTCGGCCCTTTTTCAGCCCAGGCAGATTGATTGGGATAAATCTTCGTGCTTTTTCAAAAATGGGCATATCCCAGTGAATTTTGGCCGAAATCGGCCCACTGGAAATGACAGCTTCCATAGAAGCTTTTTGTTTCTCCACCGGAAGTGAAAGTTTCGATCAGAGCTTTTGGTTTTTTTGTGTGTAATTTGAAAAGAATACCATTTACTAGAAAACCGGTTATGAACTAACAGATTCTACTAAATTAATTTTGCAACAATACCGGTGCAAATCTGTTTTCCAAAATTTAGGCGGAAATGACGATTTTTTTAAAAAACTGCTTTTCAGTAAAAATTTGGTCCGGGTTTACTGTTTAGCCCCTGTATTGATTGATTGATCGATATGAAACTTTATATTGCAGCTTTTTTTGAAAATTGCACAATCTCTGTCAGATTTGGCCAAGATGGGTCCACCGGAAGTGGCAGTTTCCATGTGAGATTTCAAATTTAGGCAAATACTTGGACAAGTAAGAACATTTACGAAAAAACGATTAATATAAAAAAATTATAAATTAAATTTCAAACAAAATTCATCTGTGTGCCTTTTCCGGCTCCCGCATTTAAATTTTTGTAATAAAGATTAAATATTTAACAAGAGATGACATTGTTGGCTTCTGAAATTTAAGCAGCAATAATGATTTTTGATTATACAAGAAAATTTTTATTAAAACCGGTAAGTTCAACTTTTCAAGTAGATCGCAAAAGAAAGTTGGGCGTTGGTCACATCATATACACCCTCCATTTTTTATTTATTCAACTGCAATTTATAGTTAAACGGTATGCTAAGCGCAAATTGTATATATAGAGCTTTCATAACCGGAATTTTTTCATTTTTTTTTTGCGGTTTTTCTGTCTGTCAAGTCAGGCTGACAACATCTAAACAAAATGCATTGGTTTGATGTAGTGTGCTGCAAAAATACGCTATATAGTTTTATTTATTTTTTAGTCGTATATTTTAATTAAAATTTTAATAAAGTTTTTCCTTGTTTTATTTTTAAATTATAGATTGTTTGTAATTTTATTTTATAAAACGATCAATTTACTTTGCGTTTTAATTTAATTAATTTTTTTTTAGTTTGTTGAATAATGGAATAAAATCGGTGTGCTGCAATATACTAAAGCTATTCGTCTGATTTTGGTATGTATTCTGCTGTTTGGCAAATAGTTTTTATCGTATGTACTACCAAAACAACACTTAAATTTATGTTTAACATTTTTATGCAACAATAACTACTGCTTACTATTATTTACTATATATTATGTTAATGTTTAGTACATAAAGATAAAGCTATTCAAGAGAATATAGTTGGTAATATAACGCCAGGAGTTGGTACAAAAAAAAAAATCTGCTGCTTCATACTAAATTATTTCCGTTTTAAATTAGATTGCACATAATTCTTCGACGACTACATCTTGAGATACAACATTTTTTTTTTGAATAAAGAGTTCTACGTACAAATGTTACTTGCTTAATATAAAAAAGATGTATACGACAAAATACAAGAAATTTCAAAGGAAGTTGGGAAGCACCTAAAATACATACATGTTATACATTCAGTACTTTGAATCACATTTAGCGGGGTGTGGGTAAAACAGATAATTCCGGAAAATACTTAAACTTTTTCTTTACATGTTCTAAATTAAAAGTGTGTGTAATCTATGCATGTATGTGTATGATATTACGTTTAGCTCATATATAGTGCTGTTATGTTATACTTAGTCTGTTACCCACTCGTATTTGTAATGTTGACGAAATTATTTATTTAATAACGAGTGAAATTAATTAGGGGATGCAAAATGAATATCAATTATAGTTGAAAGGAAATTCAGTGACATATCTTGTTTAGTATCCATTGTTTGTTCTAATTATGCATCCTCGAACAAATAAAACAGAAAGCATTGACTGTGCTTTTGAGTTCCATTAGATCTTTTTACGGGAAACAGAAAAATTATTTGTTTTAAGCGTACTTGATACTAAGAAACAGAACTAGCTAACATTTTTACACAAGTTCTAATGGATTCCATAAATTTATTATTCTTTCATTTTACTGCGGCATTTTCTCATTAATTTGTTTTGGAGGCGCGTAATAGAGAGGGAAAATCTGACAACCCTGGGATCTAACTAGAATTCCAATCATTCAAAAATCTGAAATTAAATTGATTATTTATAGTATTAGAAATCAGGCGACCAAATCCCTCACTCGGATGGACTTCCCATTTTCCACAAATAGTTTAAAAATCCCTGAAGCACCGAACCATATTTTTGTTAATTTAATATTGAATACAAAACAATATTATAATAAATACATATTATGATAAACTAGCATATTCTTATGGAAATTGAGTCTCATGACTTCATATCGTGGGTGCACAAGATGAGTGATATAACTAAAAATCGTCATTTTTTTGTTATTTACAAAATTGTTTAGCTAAATATTATATATTGTGTGGGAAAGAACGACAGAATGATAATTCCAATAATAACCGCTAGGTTGTGATTGTGTTGTGTGAGACTTATCCTTATCGCACAAAATCAAAAAAATTTAAAACACTCTCCAGAAAAATCCGCTTTTTTGAATTTTGTCACTCTTCTTGTGCATCGACGATATGTCAAAATTCTATCCATCATTCAAAAATATGAAAGTCGATATATTTTTGATATCGCGCCTTCAGTCAGTTTGTTCTCTTTAGCTATGGAGAAAAAAAATCTGAAGCATCTTCTGGTTAGTTGATTCAAAAAATCAATGGGTCATGTGTTTCACTTGTGTATGTATGATCCATAATCTCATAATCTCGAACCGTAGATGTCGAATTTTCTGTAAAATAACACAAAATATATTCGAAAATGATTTTTTTATGACAATTCGTGATTTCGATTATATTTTAGTAAAATGACGTGCACCAATTTTGTTGCCGATTTAATTAAAAACTTTTCGGTGTCTGTAATTTTTTATAGAATTAAATTTTTTTATCAAAATTTGTCATTTCCGATCACTCAAGCTGTTTGAGCTTTAAAGTGGCTCAATTTTTGGTAAAATAACAGTTTATTATCAAAAATCGTTATTAAATTAAATTTATGGAGAAATGATTTAAACCAGTTTTGTTATGCATTTCCGTTGGACTGATTTCATTGGAACTCCATACTATTCACTACTATACACTACTTATCCTAATTTCTTATGTTGAGGTGGATTTTAATTGACAATTTAACAGACGCCTGTTCAAAATTTATATTAGATTTGCATTTTGATCATTAGTCTGAGTGCCACCTGATTCGAATGAGATGATATAGTGGACATATTACGGAACAAGACACAACATAGCAGCTATTCCGAGGCCTTTCTATACAAATTCTAAAAAAATCAGACAATATTCTCTCTCAAATTTCATATCAAAATCGTTCGGTGGGTACCTATCGCATTTGAGAACCACCTTAACAAATTTTTCTGAATTTACAACTCATCGCAATAAATTATTTACACTCGAGAACTTATCTCACACATTTGTATTAAAAGTCATTACACCCGAAAACCCTAAATGAATATTTCAATAATTTGGACTCATTACAATCCATTCCTGCCATTAGAAAACTTTTATCACCGCAATTTCTACCTAAATCGTTCGATTCGATACGAATTTTTCTTTACTTAGCACCCATCGAAATCTATTCCTACCGTTTGATTTACTCACATTCCTTTCCACAGTATTTATCTAAATTGTGCTAGCCGAAAAAAAGATACCCCGGTTGCTTCAGACGTCATCAAAAGCGTTTGAAACGGACAAAATATAAAAAGAGCCAAGGTCAAAACATAAGTTATATAGCGAATGCTACCAATCAATATTGTTATTCATTTCAATCAAGATTTTAAAAATCCTTCGTGATTTGTGCAACCATATAATGACACCACAGTGCAACCAACATACCATGGTGCAACATTCCACAATGTAATAAAATATAATGCTAAATATCTAATTAGTGAAAAACACAAGAAGCAACATTAAGCAACATGATGCAACATAGTCCTTAGTCGCGCAACATAGTGCAACATCACCCAACGTGGTACATAGGACGCAACGTGATGCAATATCTGGCTACCTCCTACAACAGGATGCAATATTAAACAAAAAGTTCCAACATTGTGCAACATCACGCCATATGGTGCAATATCATGCAACATGGACCAACATTATGCAACATAGTAAAATATGACACCCATTCGGAGACTCTTTCAAATGCATTTCAAATTAAGTCCCACGAAATTTTATCTAAATTATTCAAACCAAATAAAATGTAGGCCCAAGCCAACATTTAGAATTTTATATCGACCCTCTAAAACATCAACAAACTAGATGCAATACCACGCAACATAGTGCAATATTGTCTAACATAATGTAGCATCCCACAACGTAGTGCAATATCCCACTGTATGCTGCAACATAATGCAATATCACGCAACATGGAGCAACCTGGTGCGTTACAATATGACGGTCTAAATTTTATCAAAATCTTTCAAGTCAATTAAATTTAAAAAAGGCTCCAAGATTACTGGCCCCACACCCCCTTTATTTCTCTTGTTTTGGAAACGGATCCAACGATTTTCATGAAATTGTTAAAAACGGATTTTCGAGTACCATAAGGTGATTGCGAAGACGTCTCAAATGACTTTGATAAAAATTACTGAATCATATGGTATAAGCCTGAATTTGTATAGGAATCGGTTAAAGAGTCATACAGTGGGGCTCAGGTCCCGTTTTCTCATTTTTTTGTAACCCGCACGATTTTATTAAATATTGGTAAAGTGGGGTTTTCATTTGCCAGAAATCAATTGCGAATGGCCAGGTCTCGGGAAAATTAGTTCAGGGAGTTGAACGGTAAGTCCCGGCACCTTTTTATACAGTTGGTGTTTTTAAATATATGTATTCAATTGCGCTGGTCGTCCGTCGAGGCCCGGGTCGTTTTCTAAAGTTTTTTTTCGGTTCGCACAAATTTTTTAAAAATTGCCAGGGGATTAGGTTTTGATTACCAGGTCCTTACTTCAAGAAAATTCAATTAGGGGGTCAACCGGTACTGCCAGGGTCCTGTTTTTATTTATTTTACTAGTACGATTTTAATAAAAATTGATAAAGAATGGTTTTTAATTACCAGGAATAGATTACGGTTGGCCCAGGTTTCAGAAAAAATCCTTCAGGGGGTCGAACGTTTGCCTTCGGGGTCCTTTCATTTCTTTTCTTTGGCTCGCTCGGTTTTTATAAAAATCCGTGATAAAACGCTCCATCGACTGCAAGGAGTTAATTGCAGTGCGTCATCCGGTGAGGCCCGGATAAAAAAACTAAAACGGATTTTTGGAGAGCAATTATTAGATAGAAGAGGAGAGTGAAACGGATTATTATTCAAAATTAAAAAACATTTTATAATTAGTACAATATTCCATGATTTAAAACAACAAAAAAAAATTTTGTGCATTTTTCGTGGTAAAAAACAGCCAATTATTTCATACTTTCAATCGACAATTACACGAAAACTGGACGTTGTTTTGGCCTAATTTAAATAGCGACAATATAATTCGTGGTGGTAATAGTGGTCTGATTAAAAATAGTTCAAAATGTTGTAAAAAGTGAAATTATTTTGTGTGGTGTTTTGTCAATTAACGGATTTTAGGAAAATTCTTATGCAGGAATATTTCTGATATTTTAGAGAGTATTGCAGTAGTCGTGGTAAGTAACTTGTAAATATTAGGAAATCATTCAATAATTTTTTTCTGAAAACGTTGAATTGTTGTTGTAAATGTTAAATTTACTGGGCCAATTCGTAACAATTGGTCGTCTGTAATAAGGTGGAACCGCATAATGAATGAATTTTGGATGATCAACCGAATGAAGAATAGACGTTTCATAGTGAGCCATTTGTCGGGCAGCGGAAGCTGGGAGAGACAGAATAAGCGGGTCACTTAAAGAAAATGGTCTCGATGATTGTTGGTCTTCCTAAAATTATCGATCGTACCTTGTAATATTCTGCTGGATGGGTTCTAGGTTTAGCATACGTTGAAAAAGTTATTTGCACACGAATTTTAAACGTTGTTGTTGAATTTACGCTATTATTTTATTATTTGGGCAAAAACCATTACGAATTTGTTACGAATCTTTCATATTTAATATGGTACAGAATTTGAAAAATGGGTCTATATACGCGGAATAGGAGTTAAACATTTAAATTTGTACATTTTTTATTTGCCCTGAAAATCAACTGCAATAACTGATTTTCAGGGAAAAATATAGTTTTAAACCATTTTGTTAAGTTAAATAAAAACCAATTGCGATTTTTGAAGCAGAATAATTTATAAAATTGCTACCGTTGAACAACGAGATAATTTTTTTTTTGTGTGCTCTACCTCTAGAACAGCAAAGTAAACAAATAGGAAATATTATACATAGGTAGCTAGGTACGAGCAGCAGTAATATTAAACATTTAAGATATCAATTTTTATTTTTAAGTAAATATTTGTTTAAACCAAACAATAATAATAATAATAATACTAGTAATAATACTAATAAAAATTCAACCTGCTACAAAATGAGAATATAAAATGCTTTTTTAGTTGGGTATATTTTTATACGGAGCAACTTTCATAAACATTTGTAGCAAAATGTTGAAAAACTGCAGTTAAACCGTTTGTTGAATTGTTTATCAAAAAGTTTTAAGCTTAATTTGATTTTTAAGCTTTCGAAGATTAATTTAAATTTTGACTGATTTCTGTGCAAAGCTCAGTGTTGGGCTCTGCTCAGTTATATGATTTAATCCAACTAGACTCTACATTACATCAGTCATTTAATATTTTATGATATTTTATATGTTCAAAGTTTTGGTGCTCAAAAAAGCAAATTTTACAGGTATTATAATTGTTATTATTTTCAGCATCAAAAAAAGAACAATGGCAGGAAAATCTTTATTGAGCATAATTCTAGAATTGTTTCATTTTCAAGTTTATATGTGTATGTTTGTTCTATTAAATAAAAAATTTATGACAATAAAAACTAAATAAATATTGTTTGCATAAATAAAAAATAGTACAGGAACACAGTAAAATATAAAAAAAATTGTTCATTATTATTTTAAAGGATATGCCTTATAATTCTTTAACTACTTTAGGTATTCTCTTGTATGTTATGTAAAAATGAAAAGTTTGCAATTTTCTCTGACGATGTATCAATTTTGTATGTGGAAAATGGAAAACATGTACCATTGTTGGTGTTGTTGTTTAAAAACCATAATTGTTCTTAATTATTAATAATATTTTAGTTTCCTCATGCAGGCAGAGAAAATCAATGCTTTTTCGTTTCATAATACACAATTCCTTGCACTGAGCTTTTGTATTTAAGGCCTCTACTTTAAAGGTGGTAAATTAATATTTGATAATACGTTATACTTTTGAGAGAACATTTTGTGTTATTCCAGATTTGTTAGTATTTTTAATAAAATTGAAGGAGGTTTTAATATTAAATATTTAAAATCATATTGTATTATTTACAAGTACTTCTCCTGAAAAAATACTATACAAAACATTCAATTTGGCTAAGGTTTTAATTTAGTTCATAATCAGCGTGGATTTATTAAAACTCTCCAATTCACATTTTAATCATTTGGTAGATTCTACTAAAGCAGAAGCAGATAATTAAACTTCACGACGGCGTCGACTATGCATGATGACTTTCTTAAAATAGAACAACACTACAGCATTGAAATAACAACTCCCTCTCCCCCGTTGTATGCAGTCAGCAGCCCTGAGTTTTAGCTGCTATATTCAATCATTCAACCAATAACTCAATATCTGAATAATAATTGATTTCTATAAGTTCAATGAGGGGGACAATTTCCTCCATAGGATGTGTTGCCGTCTTAAAAATTCTGAGGCGGCCTCATGTTAGGTTTATGGAATGAAGCATCAAAGGAAAAATGAATCACCACCTACTTGATTTCAAAAACGAAAAATTAAACTTACTGAACTTTCAATAATTCTACTTAAATTTAAGAAAACTCACAAAGTCGCAAGTACTGTAGAACATTTAATCTTTAAATTAATTTGAATCCAAACTTTTCAACATCATTACAAGAAATAAAGAAGCTTGCGGTATTTGTAATTCACATTTCGCCGTTTTGTATTTACTTGGAGTGCTTTAACTAAAATAGAGAATCATACATCTTTATAGAAGATACAACTAAAATTAGTAATCTACATTACTCTTGGTTTGGTTGGCTATAACGTTCGACATTATTCGGGAGAGATTCAGGAGTCGAAATTGAAACCATTATTGAATTATATTTAGCTCCTAAAATTTTATAAATCGGGATATCATCAGCAAAGCAAAAGAACGTCACTCTTCGAGGAGTGTGGAAAAGGGAGGAATTCGCGATACTACTAACTAGGCAGCGGAAAGAATAGCCTGCTTGGAATGCAATATACGTAAGGCATTATCGAAATATCTGAACCTAGAAGAAGCTTAAGTAGCTTTTTCTTGTATTGTGATATTAGGTAGTCCGGTCATTTTAAGCGGAAATGGTTATTTTTGACAATAAAAAACTGTTAGAAAGTTGCTCCCACTAGAAAATCATGTGAAAGAAAAACTACTTTGAACTAACAGATTTTAAATCAATTTTTTAACAATGTTTGTACCGATCACTTTCGGTATACTTAAGCTTTTTTCATAAATTGTGAGACCTCACATTATTTGCACCGGAATTGGTCACTTTCACAAAAGAATCTTCGTTCTTCGTGAAAAATGGTTAAAAACAAAAAAAAAATGTTATTTAAGTTTCAAACAAAATATGTTCATATAATTTTTTTAAACCGGTAAGGACAAGTTTTAATAACAAACCTTTATTTATCCAAAATTCGACATCTCTGTAGGCGGATTTAATATTCGGATTGAAATTTGATACCAATGTCTATTTTTACATTCAAGGTAAAAGAATGTCTTTCTTTATTTAATCGTGTTTACCCTCGAAATCGCGGATTACAAAATTCCGAAAATAAAAATCCTGGAAATCAGATTTCAGAATATCAGAACACAAAATTCAGAATATCAAAATCATGAAAGTCAAAATCCCGGAAAGCAAAATCGATGCAATCGAAACTCAGAAATCAAAATCCCGGATATCGAAATCCCAGAAATCTTCATATCTGTAATCAAATTAACGAACTCGATAGATATTTAAAATACGATTTAAAATTCATTTTGGAACAAGTTATGGAATATCGCCACCTGCACGGAACTTCTTAATCGTTGGTGTTGAGTATGGGTATGTTGGATGTATATTGGATTCTAAAAGGGTTTTTGGCAGCAGTTCTGGAATACCTGGGGCGGAACTAGTCGATTTCTTAACCTTATATGTTTGAATATTGTGAATTTATTTTTAATAAAATTATTTTTAAGATAAGTTCTTTAATAAGGCTACCTAGTACACATCTCTGCCATTTTTTAACTATGGTATTAAATGGAATATGACCGTTGCGAGATATGACCATTTTGGGCGAAACTCGACAATTTCTTAACCGATTATGATGAGGATTATTCTTGAATACAACCACCAGGAGCTGTACTAGGCTATATCCTATGGCATTTTTGTATGAAACTCGGTCATTTCTTAAACGATCAAGATAGTAGTGTAGATTGTAGTAGAAACAGGACTCTTAAGTGTTTTTTTGAGATAGTTTTGGACAGAAATTGGCCATTTATTTAATTGACCATGATTGGATTGGGTATGTTGGATGGAAAAGGATTATAAAATAAATTTTAGGAGAAGTTCTAAAATAAGGCATTGGCATAAATAGGTTATTTTTAACCGATCATGAGCAGAACTCTAACAATAATCGATTTAGTTGGTTGGCAACGGGATTCTTAAATGATTTTCGAATACGGTCACCTCGGTCGGAATGTGCCAATTTCCTAATCGACTGTCATGGCATTTGGTATTTGGGATAGGACCACTACTGGACAAGTGGTGCAGTGGTTAAAGCATCGGCACTTGGACCGGGAGGTAATGGGTTCGAATCTCACCAGAGGCGAATTTTCGCCATCGATTACGATCGGTGATGTAAATAAACACAACTAAGACCTTCTGTTGGAGTGCAGAATTCAGCGCCAACCCACCGGTCATGTCAGTTTACAGGTTGACATGGACTGCAATTGTGTGAATGGGTGGTCTGGGCGTGAAAGAAAGGAGGGTGGGTACGTTGCTGAGAAATTTCATTGTAAAATGATTTTTGAAAGAATTTTAGGAATTTCTTTTTTTGAACGGTATTCGGCCGTTCCTTAACCGATTTCGATGGGGTTGGTATATTGGGTGAAAACGGATGATAAAATGATTGCAAATTTTGGAATATGGCCATATGGGAGAGAACTCATAAGTCCGCTGCGTTTGTGTCTTCAAACATGAAAATTAGGGTGGTATAACACTGTTTAATACCGCCTACAAAGTGTTTGTTATTGTTGTACTTATAACAGAATTATTCCAATTATCATCAAATACGATGAAATTATCGAAAATATCATCGGTGACTACCATTGTGGTGGTTAAAACATTATTTTTGTAGCTGAACAATGGTGCCTGACGAAAAGACCCATTTTTCATTGAAAAAATCCAATTCTCTTAAGTTCGAAACCAAATACCATACCGATTTTTAGAAATCTCATCTCCTCGCGTAAAATATAATCCGAGATAGCCCTACCTTTAAAAATAAAATTAAAGAAATGGTATTTTGTTCTTTTGCAATCAATTTCATTCAGCCTTTTATATTAATTGGCTGTCATCTTGAGTGTCAATTATATACCATCGCATTCCATAAGCTGCAGAAGCTGTGGGGTTGGGTCTGATTCGTATTTATATACTAAATAATTGGTGCATTTGCAAATTTGTATAGTCTTGCAAACTATGAATTTGAGCCGTCAAAACACTTTCTTAATAATCCTTTCGAACATTCTAAGTTTATAACTATACATTTCCTCTAAATAAAGCACAAATTTCAATTTACCAAATTAATTAAATTAAATTTGTTTAAAATCGGATACTTAGACTATCTCACTATGCTCTAGTATGATTAAATGGAATATTGGTATATACATAACAATGATCTCATTACAGTAATGCATTTCGTTTTTTCGTCTCTGTGTGTTTTATAAACATACTCGAACATTTTATTAGGATGGGAGCTTTTAACAATGTACTTTTTCACTTGAGACAAATTCCATAAGACAATTATTTTCCGTAGCATATATAGTACATATAAGGATAACACTTTTGTAGGAAAGTACACGATACACCAAAAAAAAAAAAATAATTAACTTATTTAAGAATAAAAATTCAAATTATTTTTGATATAAGCATATACAACACATTACCCATTTAAGTGTTTCATCCTTGTATGTCGAGTGTATTGTATATATTCCGGGTACACACAGCATCTTGAATAATAAAAGAGATAATCTTAAATGCTCCGTCGTTTTTTTTTCTGTATGCGAAAGAAACCGGATAATATTCTGTTATAAATCCTTTTTTATCACTGAGCTTTAATCCTGATAAAAATCTAGATAAAATCATTTTAGTAAAATGCACATATGAGAATTATATTTTTGTTGTGTGCTTTTAAAGCTGCTATTTTTGTTGTTGCCTTTATTATTATTATCTTACGTACTCATATAGTTGATTGTTTGAGTACTGAGTTACTCTCGTTACATCTAGAGTAAACACACGGAACATATTGTCGCTTTTATACGCTTCACGTAAACGTTATTGAGAAAATTTAATGAAATTGTTTATATTATATTTGATATCTGAAGTTTTGAACATCGCAAAAAATCTTAAAATTTTCAAGTTAATAGTCCTTATTCCAACGATTTGAGCTTTTTTTATATGTGCAGTGAACCGTTGAAGAATTTCGATTTGCCAGGCATGTAATAATTTTGCTAGCAGCAATATTTCAAATATATAATTTGATGAGTTGACAAATTTTGTGTTGATGTATGCTTTACTGAAAGCTATAAAATATTTTTGACATTATGTTGACAGTTCACCGCACATTTCATGGAACTAAAATAATAAATAATTAATTTTTGTGGAATTAAATTTTCCGTTGACTTCGTGAATTGCAATCATCATAAAGTTCTGTGACTGTACATTATAAATACGTGTTCTAGTTTTGCTCAGAATAGTGTAATGATAGTTTTAGAACAAAGCAAGTTTAATATTTATTATCTTTATTAACAGAGAATCCTACACAGTACCCACAAATATTTGCTAATCTAGCCTTGCTCAATAGGGAAGGGCAAACATCTTTTTGGATCGTTGTTGATATTTCATTGTTTAATTTCCATTCATTAATTTTCAAGAAAGCTACGTCTTTAGCGATTGGCAACAGTGCGTGGAATTTGGTGGTAGACATACAAATGCAATGTTGTGCTCTTCTCGGTATAGTATCCGTTTCATGAAATGCGATACAAGATTATCTCCAATTAGCGTAATGGATAAAATTATTGACACCCTTAAGCAAAAATTATACTTTAATAGCCATGGTATGGTTGGAATGTTAATCATTGGTTGTTGAAGAAAAACAGCAAAATTACGGGTGACAGATTTGCAAGGATGACAGATTTGCTCCGATCAGAAATTTATGGAACATGTTAAAAGAAAATTGTAAAAGTAACTACAGCCCGAGTCACGAATGTACTGTTGTTGAACAGCTGCTGAGTTTCAGAGAACGCTATAAGTTCCGAGTTTACATGAAAGATAAGCCGGATAAATATGGGCTCAAGGTCATTAGCTTAAACGATGCAAAGACTTCGTACATGGTAAATTTATACGTGTTTCTTTACCATTGATTTTTCTAAAAATTTAAATGACATTTATCCAAAAACTTTAATTACAGATTAACGCGGTTTCATATTAAAGAAAGAATACTGAAATCGTTGATGGTGATGAAAAAATTCCTGAGTATTATTTTAGATTAGTAACTCAACCTATTTACAACACAAACCGATCAGTAACGTGTGACAATTGGAATACGTCAACTAGTTTGCTTCAACGAATGTACAATGAAACATATAATTTGAGAATTATACCGGTACCATTCAAAAGAACCAAAAGGAAATTCCAGCGGATTTTATTGCGAAGGTTCCAAAAAAGATCGACCCCTCACCAAGTTTTGCTATACCGACAATTTAACCCTTCTCAGTCTAAAACCAAGAAGAACTAGAAGTAACTGCGGATTATTGTTTGGAAAAAATATATTTATATTTGATAAAGCTGCATTTGGAACGTCGTCAAAAAACTGAAAAAGGATGTGCATCGTACAAACGCCCTATATGCATAGACCATAGGATTTTGATGTGCCCCGATTGTACCGTTTATTAAATGAAATTTTGTTTTTATAAGCTTCAAAGTTTTTTTCAGCAACTCTACTTCTTGAAAAAGACTATTTTGTAATAAATTTGTTGAAAAAAATAAAAAAAACAACGACTTTTTCACTATTTTTCGAAATTTTTCGTGAAATCCATACCTTCATTTCTCAAAATAAATACCTGTTTTGGAAGACTCATGAAAACTAGTATTTTTCCTTTATAGTGATATAATTGAAAAAGACAAAGCTAAAATTTTAGCCATTTTTATCAAAAAACAAGAAACAAAAAACGCACTTTTTTCAAGTTTTTCAAGTTTTCGAATTTTTTCTGAACGCTGATCTTGAATTTTGTGAACTCTGACTATTCCACCCTTTAAAGGGGTATCTAAAGATGATCTCTGATTTTTTCTAAAAAAAACTAATCAATGTTTCAAGTTATACAAGAATATTTTTCACTGTGGTTCGTACGAACCCCACAATGCCAGGTATGTTATACTCAAAGGAGGTGTGCCAGGTAAAGGTTAAACAGATTTTTGATATGGCTCGGACCGGGGGCTAAATTTTCCGCATCGCCTAATGTATATAGAAAGCATTACATTAAATAAGTGTACCGCTATAAAATATTCAATATTTGACTCAATTAGCTACCATTAATAAGTTCAGATAAGTGATTCATATTTGGATCTATTGTACAAAATCTAAAAATTAAATGATTTTAAATTAAAACGCTATAGCTTCAAAAAATAACTAAACTAGCATGTGTTTTTCAATGCTACGGTAAAAATTACCCATATTTGAATAAGACAAAACGTTTTGACGATTTTTAAAATGTTGATGTAATACACAAACAGAATCATCGATTTCCATTCTATCTAAAAATTAAATAACGATTAAAACCATAAACCATTAATAAATCTATTGCTACTCTAACCTGGAACGTTTGAACTGGTTACCGTAGTTGAAATTTTAGGAGCAAAATTTGGCCGAAGTAATTTTATAATTGGCTTTTTCTTATTAATTTTTATCTTCAATCCTTCACTCGTTCCTTAATTTTTTTCATTTGTTTTTCAAGTCGTTTCGTTTCTTTTTTAATTTATCCTGCACTGGTCCATAATTGGTCGGTTATAACGAATAGTTGTTTTTTGCCTTATTGGTTTGACGCCCTGCATCTCTGGTGTTATAGGCCAATCCAGAAATTGTAGGAACTGCTTTTAGTGGGGTCATTTCTGAAGTTACCATTTTCCATACACTCCTCGATAAATATTTCATCATTTATGAAAAGAAATTCGTCTATTCCCTCGATATTGACGCCATTGCTTGAATTATGTATAATTGGGGCAGTATTGACGAATGGCTTGCGGAATTGCTAAACCATTTGGATTAAAATGAAGATACATTGTATCTGTTTTTCCTCTATCCAATTTGACGTGCTGCACTGATCATTAAAAGCAAGATTAAATTGATGTAGCGTAGGACTACTTACCAGGTCTTCGAATTTTTCATAAGACATCTTTATTGTCTTTTTTAATGTCGCTTGATGTTTTAGTTGATAACGTCGAAGATTTTCCCAAACATTTAGATAAATCTATTGCAGTCCTGTCCCATGGAAATATTCCACATGCGCGAAACCCGTGTGTAATTGTTGTTGGTCCAATATATTCATCAATTACTTGTGCACTTAAGGGTGCAAATTTTTGCTTAGTTAATAACTCACTGTGATATGATTTTTTCGCCGCTGTGAGCATCTACAAAAAAAAACTGCCAGGAATTGGGTGCCAATACGAACAAGGTGTGGATGAAGAACTTTAGAGATGTATTCATAGAATACCACCTTATCGTCATCCACCCGTTGTCGCTAACGACCAATCCCCAACCTGTACGCAGCGAGTTAGTTATCCACTGCTCTAAAATGCTTTCCTCTTCGTTTGTTAATATAGTTGTAGGTCCGGGTCTAACTTTTTTGAATTTATCACTCAAGCGAAAAATTAGTGTTGTTCGTGGAATGCCAAAATATTTCGCTGACGTTTTTTTGGACATTTTGGTTTTTTTAATAGAGCTTTCTGGATTTCTAAATTTCGCCGGTTGTTTTAGGCATTTTAGAGCTACAAATTTGTTAACAATAAAAATTAATTATTGACACTCCTGAAAATCACAATTATTCACACTGTGTCAATTATTGTATTCCAATAGATTACAGCTATTGGTCCTCAAACATACGTGTTTGTTTCCCGAAATTCACTGACAAACTGATTAATATTATTAAAAGAGTTGAATGCTAATAGAAAGAGAAGTTACAATTGTTTTGAACACTGAATAAAGGAGAGAATTTAAAAATGGCTGAAGTATAAACCTTAAGAAATACAGTAGTGACAATAATTGTATCGGCATTTTTGGGTGTCAATAATTGTAAACGTTACGCTACTACTTTATTATCTTCCAGCATTTCCGTATGTGGTAAAAATTGGCTTTCAAACCAATCTGTAAAGCAAGATGTTTCCATCCAACCATGTGAAGTTCTGTTATCTATTGGGCACAACACCGGTGTATACAACATGTATAAACCTTGAGCCCATTCTTGTCCCAGGCATCCCACATATTCTTGCATCTCAGTTATCAGTGTTACATTTTCGACTCCTTGAACTTTATGCTTTGATACAATCTGATCTCAGTTATGCACAATTTAGTGGTGGTAGTAAATTATTTGATAGCACGAATTGATCAAAAGTATGTTGATGTGACTAGTATTCGGCAGCTGTTTAACGCAACGATTGGGCGTGTCAAAAAATGCAATATCTTATAATTTATTGAGCATGAGATATACCAACCAAGAGTCCCGGTGTAATGCTCTATAAGATAACGGAAATTTGACAACGGAAAATAAGAGATTACACTAAAGAGAATTTATTTTGTTACCAGCGGAAGTTTTTTATTCACTATGTATCACTTTTTTCACTAGATAAAACATCTCAGCGGAATAAAATATTAAAATTGATCTTTAAAATGGCGAACTGATTCATCTCTGAAGTAAAGGAACTCGGTAAATGGAAATTTAACAATAATCCGTCTTACCGCAGTTTGTTAACGAATTACGACGAAAATTGAATAGCAGTATTGATCAGGGATTTTAAAGTGAGTTTTCTGCAAAATTCTAAGATCTGTTCGTGCTGGGCTAAACTGGCCCTTTGCCAACCAGTCCTTATGAAAAAATTGTATCTGTACATTTTACACGACATAAATAAATTTATAACTGGGGGAAACTAAGCTATTTCTTAATTAAATTTTGTAAAATTTGCATCGCATACAGGGACAATTTGGAAAAGTTTATGGATTACAATACTCACTATAAATTTATGATTTTCTGTAACCATATAAGTAATTTTCAGTTTTTGGCCAATATCTTAAAAACTTCCACTAGTAACAAACACTTTCGGTTGTTTTTCTAATACCCTAGCTTTTATTTTCCACTGTCAAATTCCTGCTATCTTTGCAGCATCCCGATGTACTGCTTCCGCACCAATTTTACGATCTCATCACACGCATCATATATTTTTATAAATTGCTTAAATTTGCTTGTTGAATGACTTAATAAACTGCTCAATAAATTAATCTAAAACGAATGAATTTACAGCGAACAAATTTCCGACGATTTTGCAAATAAAACACTCAGCGATTTAAGTTTATTTTCCAAACCTTATTAATTTCTGCAGTTTTTCCACTCGTTTATCTCTAACTACTGATTCATCAACACTAAGTTGCCTCGTCAAAAATCGGTAAATCTCCCTCTCTGATCTTTACCCGATTTCGTTTCTCTCTATGGTTGATCGGTCTTTGTCCATTCTTAGTCGTTGTTCAGCTACGTTATTTTTGCGGCCTTGATAAATTGATTGTTCGCTTTCTGAATGCTTTACGTTATCATCATGTCCCTGATATTTTCTCTGCTTTGTCATAATACAGCTCACCTCCTTCTAAACCCCAATGCGTTTCTTTTTTGTTCGATTTTCTGTAGAGGCCGTCGGGATCGCTCGATCATTAGCAAACAAATTCATTGTCGGACTCAAGCTCAACAACCGTGGTTTTCTTTATTCTCGAAGTCTGTTGTTCTCCTCAGTTTTCATTTCAACTTAATCGACAAACCAAATTTCTCAATGCTTGCTCCATCAGCAGAATGTCTAAATAGAGTTTTCACCCCAATGTTGGTTTAGTGGAAATACTCTACGCTCCTGTGTTATTTTTTAAGGCCAACTCTGTCGCAACTCGATCGTGACATCTGTCTATCTTGAGTATGTTCAAGAATCACATAATGTCTGAGGGTTTAAAAAATTTAATTCAAACTCCCGGCAACAACTTGCAGTGCAATCTCTCGTCCTCCTTTCTTTATTTGTGAGACATACCCTCCAAATCTTGATTTTGACTAAAGAACAACTGTTTGGAATTTCTGGTGTTTTAACCAGTTTTGCACTATTTTATGTGTAAGTTTGGGGTCTCCGTCGTGCTGAGAAATGATTTCTTCCCTCTGATAAGCACTTTCATACACAAACTTCACTCAATTTTCATCAAGAATATCTAAATATTCTCACTTTTGCCCTTGATCCTCACTAGTGGGCCACCGTTCTAACAGGTGAAGCATCCCCAGACCGTTAACGAACCGCCATCTGCTTCACCGTTTTCGTAACATCATGTTTCTTTATTTTTTCATGTGGTTTCCGTTTCCAGTTGTGGACGTCTTTTACAACCATTTGATTTGTCCAAATTGTTCCTGTTTCTTATATTGCGTACTATTCTATCAGCCATTCCACACGAGAGTTTTTTGTACTTTGGCATTTTTTTTAAACCAATGTTTTGTTCTGCTCTCTCTTAAATAAAATTTTAACTAAAAGGAGTCAAAAATGTCCTTGAAATATTTTTTATTTCATTTATGTTTGAGTTGTGTGATTGAACAGAAAATTTGTTCAACCACACAACTCAAACATAAATGAAATAAAAAATATTTCAAGGACATTTTTGACTCATTTTAGTTAAAATTTTATTTAAGAGAGCAGAACAAAACATTGGTTTAAAAAAAATGCCAAAATACAAAAAACGCTCGTGTAGAATGGCCCTGTGACAGACGTTTAACTGCGTGGTAATTTTTTTCAGAGAATATCCTTTTTCGCAAAGAGATATTAATGTCATTTTAAATTTTTTTTTATTTAAAATACACCAACAATTCTTCTATCTATATAAAAATGAATTCCTGTTTGTTTGTTTGTTTGTTCCGAATGGGCGTTTCAGTCGCTCAACTGATCGCCATGAAATTATTACCATGTTTATGGGGCTGGTTATATGAAATTACTGACATGTTTGAATCCGAGGGGCACAGCCCTAGATCAAAAATTAATTTTTACATGTAAAGATACAAATATTTGATTATTCCAAAATGACTTCTCAGTCGGTCAACCGATCGCCATGAAATGTTTACCATGCAAATGTTGCACAATCAGGACCAATCTTACGATATTTTGGAAGGGGCTGGACCCCGTGGTCTAGGGGCTGCGGTACAATTTTTTTCGAAAATTTTAAATTTCTTTAAATTTTTCCACGAAAATGAGTTTATGGGGCTGGTTATATGAAATTACTGACATGTTTGAATCCGAGGGGCACAGCCCTGGATCAAAAATTTATTTTTACATGTAAAGATACAAATATTTGATTATTCCAAAAATGACTTCTCAGTCGCTCAACCGATCGCCATTAAATTTTTACCATGCAAATGTTGCACATGCAGGACCAATTTTACGATATTTTGGAAGGGGCTAGACCCCGAGGTCTAAGGGCTGCGATACAAATTTTTTCGAAAATTTTAATTTTCTTTAAATTTTTCCACGAAAATTAGTTTATGGGGCTGGTTATATGAAATTACTGACATGTTCGAATCCGAGGGGCACAGCCCTGGATCAAAAATTTATTTTTACATGTATATAGATACAAATATTAGATTATTCCAAAATGACTTCTCAGTCGTTCAACCGATCGAGATGAAATGTTTACCATACAAATGTTGCACATTCAGGACCAATCTTACGATATTTTGAAAGGGGCTGGACCCCGGGGTCTAAGGGCTGCGGTACAAATTTTTTCGAAAATTTTAATTTTCTTTAAATTTTTCCACGAAAATGAGTTTATGGGGCTGGTTATATGAAATTACTGACATGTTCGAATCCGAGGGGCACAGCCTTGAAACAAAAATTTATTTTTATATGTATAAATACAAATATTTGATCATTCCAAAATGACTTCTCAGTCGTTCAACCGATCGAAAAGAAATGTTTACCATATACAAGTTGCATATCCAGAACCAATCTTACGATATTTTGGAAGGGGCTGGACCCCGGGGTCTAGGGGCTGCGGTACAAATTTTTTCGAAAAATTTAAATTTCTTTAAATTTTTCCACGAAAATGAGTTTATGGGGCTGGTTATATGAAATTACTGACATGTTTGAATCCGAGGGGCACAGCCCTGGATCAAAAATTTATTTTTACATGTAAAGATACAAATATTTGATTATTCAAAAAATGACTTCTCAGTCGCTCAACCGATCGCCATTAAATTTTTACCATACAAATGTTGCACATTCAGGACCAATCTTACGATATTTTGGAAGGGGCTAGACCCCGGGGTCTAAGGGCTGCGGTACAAATTTTTTTCGAAAATTTTAATTTTCTTTAAATTTTTCCACGAAAATGAGTTTATGGGACTGGTTGTATGAAATTACTGACATGTTCGAATCCGAGGGGCACAGCCCTGGATCAAAAATTTATTTTTACATGTATAAATTCAAATATTTGATCATTCCAAAATGACTTCTCAGTCGTTCAACCGATCGAGATGAAATGTTTACCATATACAAGTTGCATATCCAGAACCAATCTTACGATTTGGAAGGGGCTGGGACCCGGGGTCTAAGGGCTGCGGTACAAACTTTTTCGAAAATTTTAATTTTCTTTAAATTTTTCCACGAAAATGAGTTTATGGGGCTGGTTATATGAAATTACTGATATGTTTGAATCCGAGGGGTACAGCCCTGGATCAAAAATTTATTTTTTTATGTATATAGATACAAATATTAGATTATTCCAAAATGACTTCTCAGTCGCTCAACCGATCGCCATGAAATGTTTAGCATATACAAGTTGCATATCCAGAATCAACCTTACAATATTTTGGAAGGGGCTGGACCCCGGGGTCTAGGGGCTGTGGTACAATTTTTTCGAAAATTTAAATTTTCTTTAAATTTTTCCACGAAAATGAGTTTATGGGGCTGCTTTTATGAAATTACTGATATGTTTGAATCCGAGGGGTACAGCCCTGGATCAAAAATTTATTTTTTTATGTATATAGATACAAATATTAGATTATTCCAAAATAACTTCTCAGTCGTTCAACCGATCGCCATTAAATTTTTACCATGCAAATGTTGCATATCTAGAATCAACCTTACAATATTTTGGAAGGGGCTGGACCCCGGGGTCTAGGGGCTGTGGTACAATTTTTTCGAAAATTTTAATTTTCTTTTAATTTTTCCACGAAAATGAGTTTATGGGGCTGGTTTAATGAAGTTACTGACAAGTTTGAATCCAAAGGGCCAGCCCTGGATCAAAAATTAATTTTTACATGTATATAGATACAAATATTTGGTTATTCCAAAATGACTTCTCAGTCGCTCAACCGATCGCCATGAAATGTTTACCATGCAAATGTTGCACATTCAGGACCAATCTTACGATATTTTGAAAGGGGCTGGACCCCAGGGTCTAGGGGCTGCGGTACAAATTTTTTCGAAAAATTTAAATTTCTTTAAATTTTTCCACGAAAATGAGTTTATGGGGCTGGTTATATGAAATCACTGACATGTTCGAATCCGAGGGGCACAGCCCTGGATCAAAAATTTATTTTTACATGTATATAGATACAAATATTTGGTTATTCCAAAATGACTTCTCAGTCGCTCAACCGATCGCCTTGAAATGTTTATTATGCAAATGTTGCACATTCAGGACCAATCTTACGATATTTTGGAAGGGGCTGGACCCCGGGGTCTAGGGGCTGCGGTACAAATTTTTTCGAAAAATTTAAATTTCTTTAAATTTTTCCACGAAAATGAGTTTATGGGGCTGGTTATATGAAATTACTGACATGTTCGAATCCGAGGGGCACAGCCCTGGATCAAAAATTAATTTTTACATGTAAAGATACAAATATTTGATTATTCCAAAATGACTTCTCAGTCGCTCAACCGATCGCCATGAATGTTTACCATGCAAATGTTGCACATTCAGGACCAATCTTACGATATTTTGGAAGGGGCTGGACCCCGGGATCTAGGGACTGCGGTACAAATTTTTTCGAAAATTTTAATTTTCTTTAAATTTTTCCACGAAAATGAGTTTATGGGGCTGCTTATATGAAATTACTGAAATGTTCGAATCCAAGGGGCAAGCCCTGGATCAAAAATTAATTTTTACATGTAAAGATATAAATATTTGATTATTCCAAAATGACTTCTCAGTCGCTCAACTGATCGCCATGAAATTTTTACCATGCAAATTTTGCACATTCAGGACCAATCTTACGATATTGTGAAAGGGGCTGGATTCCGGGGTCTAGGGGCCATGATACAAATTTTTTCAAAATTTTAAATTTTTTTTACGAGAATGAGTTTTGGAAAGGGGTAATATGAAATAAGAGACATGTTCGAATTCGGGGGTCCGCTACTGGATCAAAAGTTCATTTTTACATGTAAAGATACAATTATTTGATTGTTCTGAATAACGCCTTAGCCGATTTACCGATCGCCATGAAATTTTTACCATGTATATGTTACATGTTTAGGACCAAGCTTACGATACTTTTGAAGGGGCTGGACCCCGGGGTCTACTGGCTGTGTTACAAAGTTTTTGTAAAATTTCAATTTTTTAAGATTTTTTGACGGGGATGACTAAGGAAAGGGGTTATATGAAATTAGTGACATGTTCTAATCCGGAAGTCTGCCCTGGATCAAGAATTCATTTTTACATATATAGATACAATTATTTAAATGCTCCGAAATAGCGCCTTAGCCGCAAATTTAGACACCAAAAAGGATATCTAGCGTGCGATTGTTATACACAAATCATACCTCTACTATAATTGACTTAATTATTCAAATTAATTTTATTAATTTAAATTTAAGACAATCTTTCATCACTTTAACTGAAGACAAATCTCTGAACACTTATATTATCCATACTAATAATCTATTTTTAATGGTTTGACATGTACTGTTTAGTGATATCCTATTTATTATATCCTGTTTTGTTTTGTACCATAGTCAGCGAGTTCTAATTTCCACATAGCTTCAGAAATAATTAACATTCTATTTTAATCCACTATTGCAACCGGCGGCTTTTAATGAAAATATTAGTTTCATACTAAACGCCAATAGTTTATTACTTTATTTAGTTTATTACTTAAATAATCATTTACTTTGAAAAGTACTAGCGTTTTATATTTGAAAATAGAATCTTCTACAAGAAACATCCTTGGATTCAAATTATTGTGCGTGTAAAATTGCCTTAGTTGGAAGAAACTTCTTTTATTTTTCGAAATGTCATTTTCAACCACAGTTCGCAGTAAAACGTATCGAAGGGAACATTAAAATCGTTTTGATAAATTAATACTAATTTCTGTTTTGAATGCCCGTCAGTCCTGACTAATTAGCTACACGTTTCATTTTTGCTTAAAAATGCCACCGAAAAAAAGATCAATTGGGCAGGTAACTGCAAAGTTTAAGAAGATTAGAGCCGCAAGGTTGGCTGGATCAAGCGAACAGTATATGAAACACGACTTGCTAACGTTCGAAGCAGTACATCTTCTTCTAGAGCTAATGAAACAACTGAACAGCGTGAAACACGACTTGAAAATGTTCGAAGCAGGATGTCTTCTTCTAGAGCTACTGAAACCATTGAACATCGTGAGGCCCGGCTGGAAGTCGATCGGATACGATATGGACGATTAATAGAAACTTTTAAAGGTGATTTAAAGTTAGCAGCATTCAATTACGAGAAAGACTATGTTTACCATGTTTCAATTGGGCAAATGGAAAGCATTTGTTTGTTTTGTCATGCTTTAAAGTTTCACAATGAAGCTTACGTCTTCGGAACTACTGAGTTATCCAGACATTTTCTCTCTCACCTCCCGTGCAACGCCGGGTAATTCAGCTAGTATAAATATAAAAATAAAACACAAAAAAACTGTAGGTTAGAAAGAAATTAAAAGTATAGTAATTAAAAACTTAAAATGTTTTCATTATGTCTACCTTTGGCCGCCACTGTATGCCATTCCATTTTGTCGATTAATTGAGGTGAAGCATTGTTATGTTACGTATATATTAAAATCGAAATAATTGTTTTTTTAAACTTTAATTAGGTTAATCGTGTACAATAGCTTTTATGACGAAATCTCTGATCTAAAAATCCGTATAGATAAAAATAACAATTATTTTAAAATTTTAATTGGCACATCAATATAAGAAAAACTCTTGTAACCAATAAAAACAAAAAATTATTACTCCATCAAGTCGTAGCAGATTCTCAAACAAGCAATATAATTGTACCATATAAAAGAAGAACAGCCAAAAAATAAAAATATGTTACTCAGAATATGTATTCAGAGAAGCAGATACACATCACTATATAAAAAATATTTTATGACATTTCAACATTCAAGTTTATGTTAAAAATATAAAAACGAATATGAATTAGAGTTTTTTTTTTGTTGTATACAAACATTACAGTGTACCAGTAGAGCTTTCTTTACTTTATCTGCTGCACTAAACCTTTTTGCTTCCGAAAATCCATTTAACAAAAATTGTCAACACTTTAGTTTTAAACAATTTGTATATAACAACACGACCAAATACACAAAAATATATTATTTATAAAATTTTGTGTGACTGGAATATTTATTATCTGTACAATTTTCATAAATAGAGAGTGGATGACCAATATAATGAAACCATGTATACATAAAATATGCGGATATGAGAAACTGAAAACCGCTTTTCACGTTGGAAAATTTATTTGTTTTTTTGAATTGTATTGACCGCAAAGTGCACAGAACTAAATTTATTCAACCATTTATTAGTAGTTTTTTGGTTGTTTGGTTTTGCAAATGCTAATTTTATATACAAATACCTGCGTGAATCTAGTATCTTATTTAAATATTTAGCTATTGAATATTAATTTTGACTATTGTTTGATATTTGTTATCTAAAATATTTAATCGAGCCTAAAAATTGCTGGTTATACTTGCCATCCAAAAAAAATTAAGTTAATTTATTTTGGATATATAGTGTTTTTGATAGAAAAAGCAATTTCCCTTATGTCGCTTAAGCGAACTTATTCTGTTCTCTTAGATGCAGCTAATTTAATCACACATATAAACGTCACTTCTGCGAATTATAAGGAGGCGCTTGATAAAATGTACAAACGATACGATCGGAAATGGTATTGTAACAAATTCTACCAACCCAACCCAGTTGCTGACTATAATTTTATTAAGCCGTCATTATTCTTCAGGTGCAATAATAAGTATAATATCGAACAGCGATAGACAAGTTCCGGGTTTTCCAATAAGGATATAACAATTTTGTAATTAAACTATGGAATTCGATCTCGTTTATATGATTATAACACACAAGCATATATCAGCAAAAACGTTGGCAATTTCGAGGTTGATATTTTCTTTGAGCTCGTCTAACGTTGTTAAACGTAACCCCATAAAAAGAAAACTAATGGCATTAAATCACGTGAGCGATGTAGCCATTCGACTGAATTACAATTTCTCGTGACTAGACGGTAACCGAACTTCCCTTCAATAGATAAATTGATTGATCAGCTGTGTAGCATGTAGCACCACCTTGTTAAAACCACATATTATCACTGATGTTCAGCAAATAGTCTTCCAACATGGCACGATAGCGAACTCCATTGACCGTAACGAAACAATCGACGAACAAATGTGGTCGAATCTCTGGTCGAGTCTCTTAAATCACATGTTGGTTTATTGTTGCGTGCAATATCGCATATAGTGGTTATTGACAAAGCCTTAAATTCAGGATTTTCTTCAAACTCTAGCAGAGCAAAATAAGAAGTTTCGTCGCTTGAAATGATCAAGAGAGATATTTTCTTGAGTAAATTTGATCTTGGTAGGGTGTAAGACAAAATCGAGATTCCCAACTCCTGTGAACGGTACTTCGACATGTGCGTTGTCTCACTGGCACAGTGTTACAGGCTGGCTACTGCCAACCTGCAGATTTCACTAAGCGCATGCAGAGGCCTCCACGGTGATTTTTTTGCCGGCTACGTTCTCAGGGAGAAGTGCTAAGGTCGTGGGGTTTGAGGCTTGCATGACGCTCCTGGCTTACACCGTGATACAGAAAGTTGGGGGGAACGCAAATAATAATAAAACCGAGTTCCGCCGAAATTCGTCGGCCGGAACCTGATGAACGGACAGCAGAAAATTTTAAATAAAAAAAAATAATAATAATAATAATCATAACGGTAGAGAGGTGCCCTGGTGCGCGCATCCGCCCGAACTCGCACGGTGGTAAACACCGGTTTCGAATCCGGATGCAGGCACCAAGGGATCGCTCACCCTGCACCGACACAGGATGGGAAATCCCCCCATCATACAAAAACCGAAAAATTTTAATAATTCATTTTATTTATTTAATCAAACACCAAATAAAAAAATAAAAAACCCAACTTCCCATGAGAAAAGCCAAGAGAAAGGGAGGGAATGAGAAAGAGAAAGCGAAGGAGAGTGAGAGAACAATGCCCACCGAGCGCGCGACCGTTACCCGGCGCTCGATTACAAATCCCAAATTAAAAAAAAAATAAAATAAAAATTGAAAATATGTAAAATAATAAAAAATATAAAATGAACAAAATTGTACCTTAATAAAAAATCCCAAAAATAATATTTTCTAAAACTAGGTTGCGGCCTTGGTGCCGTCATGCCACAGGTGATGTGCCACACCCGGACCGTTGCGGCTTTATGTGCCGTTATGTTGCAATATAAATTTGGGTTGCGGCCTTGCGCTGCCGTCATGCCACAGGTGCCCCCACCCGGACCGTTGCGGCTTGATTTTGCCGATATCACACACGAATAGCTGGTTGGCCACCCGTACTGTTGTGGGGCCTCTCCCCGATACCAATAAAACTATCACGGCTGGCCTCACCTGGCCGCTGTACGCACACCAGACAAAATTTGACCTTGATCGGCAGCCGCGTTGCTTCTTTCACCATGTGGTACTAACTGGATACTTGTGGTACCGTTATGCTGTACTCGTAGCGATCCCGTACCACGCTGACCAATTTCCGGGATTAAAACACGATAATTATTAAATTCGGTGCCCGTAGATATTTGACAACAAATCTTGAATGCAAGAAAAAACTGGACTTTTCCCAGCACCAAACTCGACTTTTAATGGTCGATTTATCTGAGTCGACCACGTTACAAAAACACAACAGAACTCCACTTTATGCCCGTAATTTTATTTGCCAAGGCGCCATATAACTTTGTAATTTTATATGTATTTAACTGTACAAAATGTGTTTCTTTAGAAAACAAATGCACACAATTGTTTATAATTTACTATTGGTTAAATTTATTTTACCAAACAAAAATTTAAATTAATTTAATTTTCTCTAATCGAACCTCAAACACGTGTAAATAAAATGGATGTACTTTTGATTTAATGCCCGATTGAGTTGTTTCTTCTACAACTACGACAATTCCTTCAATTGCATTCTCTCTCCAATCAAACAACAAAATTTTTTATATTTTTTTCACAAAAATCCAAATAAGACTTTATTTTTCTTTTACAAAATTTCTAGCACATAGATATCTTAATGTCACTCTATTATAAAAAATTCCAATCTCTATTATAAAACAAGACCGTTCTTATCACAACCAAAATTCTACTCTATCCAAAATCACAACTCGATTTTTATATCACCAAAATCAAAACGAGACTCGTTTTTAATGACAACCAAAACTCGAATAATCAAAAAAAAAAAAATTCGAACGCCGCACAACTCGTAAAACATTTTAGAAGAAATTAATCTCTCGTCTCTGTCTCTCCTTTATATCAAATTTTCGTTGGTATAAAAGAGAGACATATAAGAAAAAACATTTTTTCCAAAACGTTTTACTTTGCACACACTCGATGCGCATTGTTCTCTCTTTCCCCCATTCTTTCTCACCTCTGCGCCACCACGCGATGGGGCACAAAACAAAACGTCGAGAGTGCGTTCATAACACATTCGAGGTGAATAAAAAAAATAAGAGAAGATGGTTGCGACCAACACAGTCGTAACAACAGGAACATCCAATAATGAATATTGATTGGAAAATTGGAGTAAGCGCTCTTAAATTTGCGACCACCGAATTGCGGTAGTAATTTTTAATAGTTTCCAAAACTTACTCGTTCATGACCTTTACCATGATAAAAACGTGCACCGTGACCGACGTTTTGACGTTGACAGATCATGAAAAACAAATGTATTGATATAATTTTTTAAAATTTTTTTAAATTTTAAAAATGTATTATTGAAAGACCAATAATATAAAACATATGGGTATTATACGCTCATGATAGCTAAAAATAAATAGTTGTTGTCTAAAGCAGTTTTAAGAAATAAATTTCACAATCATTCAATAATATCAATCATTTAATTTGAACATTGAAAATAATTACCTAGATATATATTTAAAAATTCATTATAACGAGTAAATAATTGACATTTATTGGTTTATCCGAAAAAAGTATATTATATTCACTTATACATATACAGTCTTTTAGGATTTAGGACAAACTTCACGGATTTGTAGACGCACGAGAAGCGTGAAGTTTGTCCTAAATTTGTTTTTGTAATTTTAGGACAAAGTTAGGACATACTTCACGGGAATTAGTAAGCGAAGATCCTAACGATGCACTCAAATTTCCCGTTGAATTCCTCTCGTTGAAATATTGTTCGTACAAATAATTAAAGTTTATTTTTGGTTGAATAATCTTACATGCGATCTATTTAAAAAATATTTAACAACACTTTGCTAGGAATAAAGTTTAAAATATGATCTTAACTAATTTCTATTGAAATTTAATTTACAATTAGTTTATTTTTAATCGTTTTTTCGTAAATACAATATACTTTTCAAAATATTAGCGAGCAAAGTAAAAGCTCGTCTGGAAGCCAGTAGAAGCTTCTCGGACAAATATCACAAATATATTGGAAAATTTTCATTTTCAATTTTCTTGTAAATGATATACTTCCCAAAATATTTGCAAAAGCTCGTATGGAGGCAGATACAGATTTGTGATGATTGTCAAAAACCTAATTTAGGTGAAACATGGTGATCATTCAGTATGCGGTTTAAAAATACATCGAACGACAAAACGCACTCATAAACCAGTTAAGACTAAAATTTGACAAAGAGTTAAGCTCAAAACTGGCTTTTCTTTCAAAATTAAAAAGATTTAATATCACAATAATGTAAAGTATTTCAAAAATGATATTTTATATATCTTTAATGTAAAATTATAGGATTAATATGATTTTATAAATAAACATATTTACTGATATTTTGGCAAAATTTGGCATTTTTACAGTCCAGAGCTTTTTACCAGAATTCGCAAGGATCTCCAAATTATCAAAAAAGTTTAAGGAGTTCAATGCCATAATTCGGAGTAGAACTATACTTACTTAAACTTTTTCGTTAATTCGGAAATCATTACGAATCTATGTACCGAAAGTAGCAGCTTTCATGGGAACTTTTTCAATTTGTTACCTTGTTGAATTTTCTCAAATTTCAGCAGAAATAATGGAATTGAATTATACAAGGCAGTTTTAACAAAAGTCCAATAAGATTAATTTTTCACTTTAGAAATCAAATTCGTGGTGTTAGAAAGTCGTATGTTGGCCACAACATTATCACTCCTCCATTTTTTAATCATTTTAGTTCATTGTCGATTACATATTATGCTTAGGTTGCATATATTATAATTAACGTATATGGTCAGCCGTTAAATAGCAAAACGACAAACTATAAAATGTTTGTGAAAAAATATATCAATTACCATCATCTTGAATAAAATATGCATAAAACTATAGTCGCATGAAATATATGTGTATTTCAATTAGGATCAAACTAATCGAAGAGCAAATTAATAAATCATCCTTGAACCAAATATTCATAGTTCCAATAAAACGGCATGTTTGTCCGTCCACTTGATTAAGTTATAAAAAAAATCTAATCATCTTACGATATTATGTACCGAAGCATATATATGTACATATGAATACCATCCATCCACAATAACAAAATAATGATTCATCACAATTGGTTATATATTTTGTGAGATATATACATAAATCTCATGTACAAACCTTTAATGTAATATAATAATGCTATGCTACCAAAAAAAATCAGACCACCATCCACAACATTTATTTTTCCGCACTCTGGAGGAGCATGAAGCATATCTCCCGCATATATACTGTATGTGATGGTATTTTTACATAAAACATTACTATTATTACAACAAATTTATTAAGATAAAATCAATAAAAATCATATTTTATATATGCGAATACACATGGTAAGCATTTTTTTATTTTGTGATTTTATGTTTCAGTATCTCAAAAAAAAAGCTCCTTCGTGTATATAAAACATGATAAGAAACAAAAAAAAATTTACTTTGATTATTGATTGTGTCAATGAAACAACTTCTTTTCTTTTCCGATATATTATGTACCATAAGAAAATATGATATCGTCATCAAAATGGTAGATTTATTATATTTCACATAATTCCTAACCGAAAAGAAGATGTAAGAAGACTTATGGTATTCTTTGAGTTTCTTACCTATATATCTGTGTATATACTCGTATATAAATTTCATCTAGTACAAGAGCTTGAGATGTGCCGGGGTAGCACAAATACCCATATGATATACATTAAAACCTATTAATCTATCAAGACAAAAACTAAAATAAAATTTTCTTTTTGGTTAAAGAATATCTTCTCAAACGAATGGAATATTTATGTATCAGCAGTTGAGGAAAGAAGTTACTCTAATCCACCGTCGTATACGATACTCGTTGTATAGTACACGATGCGGTATCAAAGTAACGAACAAAATGAAAAGATTTATAGGATAAGATTTCTTCTGTTGCATTTAAAACACTTAAGACAGTTTTACAGAAGTTTTTTTCTTCCAATTTTTTGCATTTACAGTACATAAACATATCTGAAAGAACATAATCTTTTATAGCATGTCCTGTAACAGTAGATTTTTGGAACGATTTAGAGCGGAATCGTAACTGTCAGGGACACATTTTTGTACATTTCCAATGTTTCCAGAGCTTGGATATAAATTAAAGTTAAATCAATTTTAATTTATAAAACCCATGTACTACTAATCTGGTGGCTATGAATACTTATTGCAAAGTTCTAGGCCTGAAACATCATGTAGTAATAAAAATTCGCTCTAGTTGACACACCCGTAAAACTCACTGAAAATTTGGGAACATCGTAATTTTCCAGTAACAAAATTTGCCGAAAAAACACTCAAGACTATGATTAAAGCTCCTATTTTTCGATGATTATATAGTTTTCGTATAAATTTGTTTTTCGCCATCGTATATTCGTATATATTCCGATAGTTGTCATATTTCTTTTCGTTTCTAATTTTCCGGACCAAACAAACATTTTGTTACTAGAACTTTAGTTAACAAGCCCACCGCTTAAATAAAAATGAGAAATATGTTACTGGTCCATCGACACGACGGTAGCTGGGAGTACTTTTTTTATATTGTTTGCGGTGCAAAGAGTTTTGACAGCAAGTCACAAAATATAGTCGGTGGCTAAAGATTTAAACATAAATTACCAAACACTCTGGCGGTATGTAAAAAAGGCCCGATCGACTGTAAGTTTAACAGAAGAAAGCACGCATCTTATACAATCCTACGGTTATAAAAAAAATCGGTTTTTAATGCTGAAGAGGCATGAATTTTGCTCAATACATGAATTATGCGTCAAATATATATTTTGGTTTGACGCCTAGAGACGCAAGATCACTAGCATACGAGTGCGTTATTTCACTAAATAAGAAAATTCCTGAGTCATGGATAAATCAGCAGGTCCTGATTGGTTGTCGAGTTTTCTTAAAACACATAGCAACCTATCACTTCGAACGCCAGAAGCAACCTGTATAGGTAGAGCAATTGGCTTCAATTGTGTAACAGTGAACTCATTTTTCGACCTATTGGCTAAAGTAGATAATAGATATCGATTTGCTGCAAGTGAAACGTGGAACTTTGACGAAACCGGAGTAATGACGGTTCAAAAACTGGGGAAAATAATTATGCAGCATTTTGTACATTATGTCAAATCATCTCTAGAACGACCAGTGTGCTTCTTTTGGTTAATCACTAGTCGCATTTGACACTAAACACAGTTAATTTGGCGAAAGAGAACGGGGTACTGATGTTATCATCTCCTCCCCATTGCTCGCTCAAATTGCAGCCTTTGGACAGGACTATATTTTTCCTCTTTAAAAAGTATTTATCAAACGCTCAAAATGGCTGGATGCAAAATAACCCCGGCAGATCAATGACGATTCATAATATTCCTCAGCTCGTAGATGTATAAGAAGTTGGCCCGAAATTTCTATCCCGAAAAGGCTTTTTCCCCATATAGTGTGTGTCTTTGCTAAACCACATAAAAATAATTCCATCCCGAAAATTTTATTGTTAAATTAAAGAAAAAAAAATACTTAGCCCGAATAAATTTTAAAATTATATTACTGTTTGCAGAAAAAAAGCTTCACAATATAATAATAAATTACATCTACTTTCTTGCTAATCCCGAAAACTATTTTCTATACATTCTTCAGTTGAAAGTTTGTTCATTACCAAATTTCCTGGTGCCGAACACAGAGATGACCCCCTACCTTGGCATATGGAGTTAGGTGTGCCAATGTGCATAGAACTTATATTCAGGTGCCCATTTGAAAATCACGAAGATTGATCGTGAATATTGATCATCCCGAAAACCACTTTCTATACATTCTTCAGTTGAAAATATGTTCATTACCAAATTTCCTGGTGCCGAACACAGAGATGACCCCCTACCTTGGCATATGGAGTTAGGTGTGCTAATGTGCATGGAACTTATATTCAGGCGCCCATTTGAAAATCACGAGGATTGATGGTGAATATTGCTCATCCTAAAACCACTTTCTATACATTCTTCAGTTGAAAGTATGTTCATTACCAAATTTCCTGGTGCCGAACACAGAGATGACCCCCTACCTTGGCATATGGAGTTAGGTGTGCCAATGTGCATAGAACTTATATTCAGGCGCCCATTTGAAAATCACGAAGATTGATCGTGAATATTGATCATCCCGAAAACCACTTTCTATACATTCTTCAGTTGAAAATATGTTCATTACCAAATTTCCTGGTGCCCAACACAGAGATGACCCCCTACCTTGGCATATGGAGTTAGGTGTGCCAATGTTTATAGAAATTATATTCAGGCGCCCATTTGAAAATCACGAGGATTGATGGTGAATATTGATCATCCCGAAAACCACTTTCTATACATTCTTTAGTTGAAAGTATGTTCATTACCAAATTTCCTGGTGCCGAACACAGAGATGACCCCCTACCTTGGCATATGGAGTTAGGTGTGCCAACGTGCATAGAACTTATATTCAGGCGCCCATTTGAAAATCACGAAGATTGATCGTGAATATTGATCATCCCGAAAACCACTTTCTATACATTCTTCAGTTGAAAATATGTTCATTACCAAATTTCCTGGTGCCCAACACAGAGATGACCCCCTACCTTGGCATATGGAGTTAGGTGTGCCAATGTCCATAGAAATTATATTCAGGCGCCCATTTGAAAATCACGAGGATTGATGGTGAATATTGATCATCCCGAAAACCACTTTCTATACATTCTTTAGTTGAAAGTATGTTCATTACCAAATTTCCTGGTGCCGAACACAGAGATGACCCCCTACCTTGGCATATGGAGTTAGGTGTGCCAATGTGCATAGAACTTATATTCAGGCGCCCATTTGAAAATCACGAAGATTGATCGTGAATATTGATCATCCCGAAAACCACTTTCTATACATTCTTCAGTTGAAAATATGTTCATTACCAAATTTCCTGGTGCCCAACACAGAGATGACCCCCTACCTTGGCATATGGAGTAAGGTGTGCCAATGTCCATAGAAATTATATTCAGGCGCCCATTTGAAAATCACGAGGATTGATGGTGAATATTATTCATCCCGAAAACCACTTTCTATACATTCTTTAGTTGAAAGTATGTTCATTACCAAATTTCCTGGTGCCGAACACAGAGATGACCCCCTACCTTGGCATATGGAGTTAGGTGTGCCAATGTGCATAGAACTTATATTCAGGCGCCCATTTGAAAATCACGAAGATTGATGGTGAATATTGATCATCCCGAAAACCACTTTCTATACATTCTTCAGTTGAAAATATGTTCATTACCAAATTTCCTGGTGCCGAACACAGAGAAGACCCCCTACCTTGGTATATGGTGTTAAGTGTGCCAATGTGCATAGAACTTATATTCAGGCGCCCATTTGAAAATCACGAGGATTGATGGTGAATATTGATTATCCCGAAAACCACTTTCTAAAAATTCTTCAGTTGAAAATATGTTCATTACCAAATTAGCTGGTGCCGAACACAGAGATGACCCCCTACCTTGGCATATGGAGTTAGGTGCGTCAATGTACATAAAACTTATATTCATGCGCCCATTTGAAAATCACAAGGATTGATGGTGAATATTGCTCATCCTTAAACCACTTTCTATACATTCTTTAGTTGAAAGTATGTTCATTACCAAATTTCCTGGTGCCGAACACAGAGATGACCCCCTCCCTTGGCATATGGAGTTAGGTGTGCCAATGTGCATGGAACTTATATTCAGGCGCCCATTTGAAAATCACGAAGATTGATCGTGAATATTGATCATCCCGAAAACCACTTTCTATACATTCTTCAGTTGAAAATATGTTCATTACCAAATTTCCTGGTGCCGAACACAGAGATGACCCCCTACCTTGGCATATGGAGTTAGGTGTGCCAATGTGCATGGAACTTATATTCAGGCGCCCATTTGAAAATCACGAAGATTGATCGTGAATATTGATCATCCCGAAAACCACTTTCTATACATTCTTCAGTTGAAAATATGTTCATTACCAAATTTCCTGGTGCCGAACACAGAGAAGACCCCCTACCTTGGTATATGGTGTTAAGTGTGCCAATGTGCATAGAACTTATATTCAGGCGCCCATTTGAAAATCACGAGGATTGATGGTGAATATTGATTATCCCGAAAACCACTTTCTAAAAATTCTTCAGTTGAAAATATGTTCATTACCAAATTAGCTGGTGCCGAACACAGAGATGACCCCCTCCCTTGGCATATGGAGTTAGGTGTGCCAATGTGCATAGAACTTATATTCAGGCGCCCATTTGAAAATCACGAAGATTGATCGTGAATATTGATCATCCCGAAAACCACTTTCTATACATTCTTCAGTTGAAAATATGTTCATTACCAAATTTCCTGGTGCCGAACACAGAGATGACCCCCTACCTTGGCATATGGAGTTAGGTGTGCCAATGTGCATGGAACTTATATTCAGGGGCCCATTTGAAAATAACGAGGATTGATGGTGAATATTGATCATCCGGAAAACCACTTTCTATACATTCTTCAGTTGAAAATATGTTCATTACCAAATTTCCTGGTGCCGAACACAGAGGTGACCCCCTACCTTGGTATATGGTGTTAAGTGTGCCAATGTGCATAGAACTTATATTCAGGCGCCCATTTGAAAATCACGAAGATTGATGGTGAATATTGATCATCCCGAAAACCACTTTCTATACATTCTTTAGTTGAAAGTATGTTCATTACCAAATTTCCTGGTGCCGAACACAGAGATGACCCCCTACCTTGGCATATGGAGTTAGGTGTGCCAATGTGCATAGAACTTATATTCAGGCGCCCATTTGAAAATCACGAAGATTGATCGTGAATATTGATCATCCCGAAAACCACTTTCTATACATTCTTCAGTTGAAAATATGTTCATTACCAAATTTCCTGGTGCCGAACACAGAGATGACCCCCTACCTTGGCATATGGAGTTAGGTGTGCCAATGTGCATGGAACTTATATTCAGGGGCCCATTTGAAAATCACGAGGATTGATGGTGTATATTGATCATCCCGAAAACCACTTTCTATACATTCTTCAGTTGAAAATATGTTCATTACCAAATTTCCTGGTGCCGAACACAGAGATGACCCCCTACCTTGGTATATGGTGTTAAGTGTGCCAATGTGCATAGAACTTATATTCAGGCGCCCATTTGAAAATCACGAGGATTGATGGTGAATATTGATCATCCCGAAAACCACTTTCTAAAAATTCATCAGTTGAAAATATGTTCATTACCAAATTAGCTGGTGCCGAACACAGAGATGACCCCCTCACTTGGCATATGGAGTTAGATGTGCCAATGTGCATAGAACTTATATCCAGGCGCCCATTTGAAAATCACGAGGATTGATGGTGAATATTGCTCATCCTAAAACCACTTTCTATACATTCTTCAGTTGAAAGTATGTTCATACCAAATTTCCTGGTGCTGAACACAGAGATGAACGCCTACCTTGGCATATGAAGTTAGGTGTGCCAATGTGCATAGAACTTATATTCAGGCGCCCATTTGAAAATCACGAGGATTGATGGTGAATATTGATCATCCCGAAAACCACTTTCTATACATTCTTCAGTTGAAAATATGTTCATTACCAAATTAGCTGGTGCCGAACACAGAGATGACCCCCTCCCTTGGCATATGGAGTTAGATGTGCCAATGTGCATAGAACTTATATCCAGGCGCCCATTTGAAAATCACGAGGATTGATTGTGAATATTGTATATCCTGAAAACCACTTTCTATACATTCTTTAGTTGAAAATATGTTCATTACCAAATTTCCTAGTGGTGAACACAGAGATGACCCCCTACCTTGGCATATAAAATTAAAACAATATATGGTACATTGTTGTTGAAAATATGTTTATATATCGAAGTTTCTTGTGACGGTCTCACAGCGAGTTCATACGAAGGATAAAAAACTCGAATTTTTCTATCCCATCGTTTAAACCAATTACATCACGTAAATTATAAAACAGACACGCCTCTTTTCATACAAAAAAGTTGAAAAAAATTAAACAAAAATCTGGGATAGAAAAATCCGAGATTTTTATCCGTCGTATGAACCGGCAGTCAGAGATGTCATTTTTACATGGGATATGAAGTTACATGTGTCAATCAGTAAATAATTTATATCTAAGCTCCTATTCAAAACCATCATCTTTTGTGTTTTAATATTGGTTATCTCGTAAAACCGTTTTCGTTACACCATTCGATTTAGAATTCGAAATTGGTTTTCTAGTTTGAATTATTGAACAAAATCCAATAAATGAAAAAATAATGATAATTCAAGGTCACTAGATTCAAAGTCATTTAGTAGGGATCATTTTTGAACGGTTTTAAGTACATATATGGTTTAATATTTTCGTTGTACTATTACAAAACATCTAAGTATTTTTATTTCCGTAAATGTTTGTATTTTCCTGACATTGTGAGGAAATTGGAAAACATCCAACTTTTATCATTAAAAGTGTCCGAAATATTTAAATATTTCTTATGAACGTTGTTGTAAAAAGTAACAGCGCATCCCCAATAGAATTCCTTCAACTTTTTCCTTACAGAAAAGTATGAACAAAAACTTGAGAAAAATAAAATTATCAATTGTTTTTTTTTCATACTTTTCTGTAAGGAAAAAGTTAAAGGAATTCTATTGGGGATGCGCTGTAAGACGATTGCCTGAAAAAATTATTATGCTACTAAAATGTAAATGGCTCTTTTTTGTATATATCGATAATAGAATTTAGGTTTTACATAAAAAATATAAATACAAACCTGTTTTTGTGCGGTAATAGGGAACGCATAATAAAAATCTTCTGAAACTTCACGAGTAGGTATAAAAAATAGTTTTCGCAACACATTTTTTTTTGCGGTGAATAGGGACCGCATAAAAAAAGTTTCCCATAGAAAAAAAATAAAAACATTACGGAACCTCACGCAATACTTACGCAATGTGATGAAATATCAAAAATCGAAAAAACAAATTAGCCAATACTTACGCGATTAATAGCGAGATTAAAAGAATTTAAGAATTTAAGTTAGTTAATTTATTTTTTTATTTAATTTTGTAAGAATTTAAGTAGATTGTACTAAATACATTTATTTCATACCGTATAAAAAAAATCACACAAGAAAAGAGCGCACAAAAAAATCACACAAAAACGGGGTTGACTGTATATTATAATATGATTTATTTATTCGTATAATTAAAAACATACATATCATTGAAAATACAACAATAATTAGTTCACAACTCTAAGATCAGAAACTTCTTGATGCCAAGGTCAATGAAACAGGAAAAGCATGTTAAAAACTTTATTTGATTTATATATAGAGTATATTTATAATAAAACTATCGATCGTTTAATGAAAAATTTGTAGAAACACATATAATATAAAAACACAAATTTAAAAATACAAAACTTTGCTACACCCTATATAAAAATTAAATTCGTAAACACAACATTTCTTTTGAATATACATACACACCGACGTTGTTGGTGTTTCTAATTACGACATACTCAAATTCACTTTGTTTGAAATAAATGTACAGTAATAAAAGAAATATTTTGAAATATCACAACTTTATAAACTATTTAAAAAAAAATCCTCGGTTTAGTATATAAAGAAAATTTTTCCTTTAAAATTTTTATTTCGCTTTCAGACTTTGTCGTGTTTGCATCGTGTATTTTTTCTCGAATTTTAATTGTGTTTCTGTTGTTATTAAAAACGGTTTTTTTCAAAACTATATACATATTGACCCTCGCTTGTTTTTGGACGTGTTTTTGAACTGATTAGATTTTGTACTGTTATTTTAATTATTGACCCTGGCTTTTATTTGGATTTTTCTTTTTTACCGGTTCCAGTTTGTTTGCAGTTGTTGCAGTTTGCATCAATTTTGTTGCATTGGCTATAGCCAACTGTTTAAATTAATAAAATAAATTGTTTTTTTTTGTTTTTTAAGCAATACATCATTTTTTAACAGTTTCGAATATTTTTAATATTAAAAATGGCGACCCGTAGAAATCCAAAAAAATATAATTATAAATTAAAAAAAAGTGTTTTAAATCGTGAAACCTTAATAAAAATTTTAAGTTTTAATGAACTAAAAATATCAAAAAAAAATTCTACGGATATGATAAGTATTTGCTCCTCTTTAAAAATTAACAACAATTTAGCTAATCGGGTAAAAATTTATGATATTTGGCGTAAACAAATAAAAAATGATAATGCATTGCATTCCCTTGGGGTGGTAAACAGACCTACTAATAATTTATTTGGCTCGGATGCCCTGGAAATGAATTATACGTCAGAGCAAGATAAAGAAGTGGAGAATTTAGACCTGACCACCGGGCAACAAAGTATTTTATTAAATTTAGAAAATATATCGAAAACTAGTTTGATAAACAATAATAAAAAAACTACTTCTGTTGATTCGGAAGTTTATTCAAACGTTAACCCCAATTCAAACAAAAATAATCGTACTTTCTCTATACTTGGCATGGAAGAGAGCACAAGTAATAATTTAATTAACGCCCAGGCTCTAGAATTGAACTTTTTGCCTATGCATGAAATTAACATTGATAGTTTAGATAATCCAGCCAGCAGTAATCTAAATATGAATCCTTTTGATATTGAAACAGTAGAGGCAGAAGAAAATTCTATTAATTTAAACACTAACACAAATTTAAATCAAGATAATTTAAATTTCAATAAAACCTTGGTAAATCCAAATCTTGTTAAAATACAAAAAAAGAATTTCAAAATGCATTTACCTATCACCATTTGGAACAAGATATATTCATCTAAGGAAAGAAAACTGAAGAACTATAGTCTTATCATTTCCGAAATATTAACAAAAATTACAGGATGCTTAATATATATAAAAGGATACGACCTCTCCAAACACCATTTGACAATTAGAGCCTACTGTGGTCATACAAACAAGACAACTTCTTGTCGCATTTTCAAATTGATTAATAAAAATTTGTCATTTGGGTCTTTCAATGTGATTAGTTCTGGCATTTTAGTTCATCCTTTTCAAAAATTCAAACGTGTTTCAAGCACTAAAAGAGCATCACTTAAAAAAACATTATTAAATAAACCGGTCGAGCGACTAGCAGAAGAACTTATTAATGAAGAAGATGCAGATTTTGTTAAAAAAACAAATACTATCGTAGCATCAAAGTCGCATACCGTTCTAAGGAAAATTAGGTCTGAAGCGTTAAAAGACAATGATAACCATGCGAACGATTTTTGGGATATTGCTTTAGAAATAAATAAAGCAAATTCTGAAAATGCGTATATTCAGAAACTATACTACCACCCGTTTTGTGTAGTCACTTATAGTCGTTTACAGAACGATGTTTTAAAAATGATGCGCATCCAAAACAAGGGTGAACTTGTAGCATATTTGGATGCGACAGGCAGTGTTGTCAGAGTCCCGTACAAACCCTGTAAAATTGTACTATATTATGCTTTAGTGATAGCTGTGAAAACCAATGACCTAGACGTAACCTCTCCATTTCCAATAACGGATATGATTAGTTCCAGTCATACGGTAGATTCTATTGGGGGATGGTTGACTTCGTACAGGTTTTTTGCTGAACAATCTTTTAAAAAGTGGCCTATCTTTAATTCGGTTGTAATCGATTTCTCATTCGCCGAATTGAATTCCATATTATTTGCATTTAATAAAATGGACATTATAGAATATATAAATATTACACATGATTTAGTAGTTAAAAAACCTACCGCCAAACCTCGAGAAGATTTTGTTAAAGTTTTTTTGTGCTGCTCGCATTTGTCACACACTCTAGCAAATGATATAAATAAATATTTCCTTAGTAATCAACAAAAATTAATTAAAGAGATTTTTGCCGCAATGTTTATGATTGCAGATTATAATAAATTAAAAGAACTTTGGAAATACTTAACCATTTTACTTACAAGTAAATTAATTTTAAGTACAGTGCGTAAGGCAATGGAAAACATTGCAGCCGTGATATTGGATACTGACCCGAATGCAAATTTAACTTATAACGACATTGGAAATATCAATTCGGATGAAAAAAAGCAGTATTCTATTCCAATGTATATGCAAAGTCGATTTTATAACGATTTCCTAAAATTAACAGACGAAACCTCTGACGAACAACATAAAGAAGAACTATCCATGAATAGTTTGGCAGGGAAAAATAGTTTATATCAACCAACATTTTTGAGATTAGCTTTAAAAAAGTATATGACCATTGCACCTTTGTGGACGGGGCTAATTAATCATGGCAATCGGCATAGTAATAGCCACATAGAAAACTATTTTG